>JAVKLF010000064.1:1388541-1400964 GCA_034783495.1 Millerichthys robustus | reverse complement strand
AATAAAAATAATAATAAAATCCATTGATTTCTGTGTTTTGTGAAGAACGGTGAAACGTAAGTGTCAGGTTTGTCTGAAGAGACAGTTTTAATCCACCCTGCTTGATTGCTTGTTGGGATTTAGGTTTTATTACTTCCTGTCTACTACTTTGACCAGGTGATCTCTGATCTCAATGACTTCCTGGTTTAAATAAATCTAAACAAAATTCAATAAAAACAACAATTTTCCAAATTTTACATAAAAAAACAACACCTCACCCTCATAATTTCAGGATCGATGTAGTCAGAGATGTTGTGTCCCTCCCACACCTCGGGGATCTTATCCTGCCTCTCATCCTCATTCATCAGATCCCAGTATTCTGAAAAATAAACAAACATGAAATAAACAAGAATTTACTCTAGTAAAATGCAATTTTGTCATCAGAATAAAAACACTTCTTACTCTGCAGGTCCAGAATGTAATCATCACCAAGTTCCACCTCCAGGTCTCTCTCCTACAAAATTAAACATAAAAGGTTTTAAGAATTACAAATAAAAACATCTAGACAAATGTTTTTTGTTGATGCCTCCGTACCAGTTTGCGTTTGGGTGTATCCACTTCCATCGCTTTCCTACGATTCAAAGCTCCTTCTGGAATGAAGGGAGGTCTCTCCTGGAGATCGAACATGAGAAAACATTTAAAGACATGCAGAACTTAAAATCCCAGGTTAATAAAACTTCAGGTTTAACCTTCTGATCCCTCTTGGCAGGAACAGCCAGGTGCAGCCTGTTGAGAACATCGTGGACCTTCTTGCCCTTTATCTTGGTGTTGACCCGATGAGCGAGAAGCTGGTCGCAGGCCTGAGAAACACTGGGGTGTTAAGATCCAACACAGTCACGCCCTCAAAAAACCCCAAACCCAGCCGGAGCATACCTCAGTTTTAACCTGCATGACCCCCTCCTCTGTCAGGGTGCTCGTCTCGATCACAGAGACGCCCTCAGCTGAGAGGTCTGAGAAGATTTTCTGACAAAAACAAGCAGTAGGGTCAGAGGAGAAACAAAACCTGTGGATCCAACTGAGCTCAGAGGATCATCAAGTCGTTACGTTAAATCACCTGGTTCTCCTCCGAGAGCTCGCTGATCTTCTTCACATCACATTTGTTCGCCACAACGAGGAGAGGCTGCAGGAAAAATGCATCAGCGTCAGTTTAAAATGAGCAAAAGAACTGCTGGTGGCTGTTTCTGTGCACCGTTTGTCCAAAAGCTCACAGAGTTGGATTGTCCAACCCCACCTACATCCAACAATGAAGTAAAAACTGCATGTGGATTGGTTCAGGTTAGAAGGAAGACTATCAATAATCATAAATCTGAGGTTGTTCCTGTTGGACTGATCTTGTGTATTGAGTAATAATTGGATTATGTCTTGTGAATGGCTCTCAGCCACCACCATGACAGATTTCAGCTAAATGAATTGAGTTGGTTCCAAAGGTTAATCAGATGAAAGGAACATCTGATGATCATTTCCTACAAGACTCATTAAAACCTGTTGAGCTGGTAATGAGATATTTTGCTAACAGAAAGACAAAAATGACACTAAATAGGCATTAATAGGCTGGATATAAAGAGTAAAATATAAGAAGGAATTATTACCTCTTAATGTGAGATACAAAATTCTCCTTGATATTGTTTAAAAGCTGGTTTGATCCCTTAAAAAAAGAATTTATTTCATGTTTTTGGTTTCTCAGACAGCTTTAGGTTTTGCAGCCCCGCTCGGGTTTTAAGCTCATTTAGAATAAAAGCCAACTAGAATGGACACGCCGGCACCTTGTTAGTGAACAGCGGACGGATGTTGCTGAAGAGCTCCAGCTGCTCCTGCAGGGTGTGGCCGCACTGCTCGGACAGGTCCATGACGTAAAGGATGGCTGATCGCAGGTGAGCCAGAGCTGTGATGGCCTGCATCTCGATGGTGTTCCGTTCCTCCAGGGGGTGGTCCAGGATACCGGGGGTGTCCACCACCTACATGTGCAAACACACAACGTGAGGTCAGAGCTGCTACTTCCTGCACAACTTCAGCTGCTATTACAAAATGTAGGACAGAAAATCACAACCATAATACAGGTAAAAATATTTAAGGTACGATTTTAGTCCAAACTGTAGCTGATTTTATAATACTGAACAATATATATCTTTAATACAAACAATCAAGAAGCCAGCTGGTTGTCTACAGGCGCCCTACTTACTAAATCTTATTCTTAACAGAAAAAAAAGAACTTTTAAATTTTCTCATCACATTTAGGATCCACTAGAGTTGATCAGCAGCATCTTACCTGCCAGCGGAGGTATCTGTAGTCCATGTGACCCACAAACAGAGACTTGGTGGTGAAGGCGTATGGCTGAACGTCAACATCTGCCCTGGTCACCTGATGAGGAAGATCACTTTCATCATGTTAGCTTTGCTTTGAAGAAGGAAAATTGGGCAACTGAAACCACTGACAACTAATTACAAAGATATGTTGCCTAGACAATGGGTATAAAGCTCATTAAAGCTGTTGTTCACCTTGTTGATGAAACTAGATTTGCCCACGTTGGGGTAACCGCACAGGAGCAGAGTCCTGGTGTTGGGGTCGATGCTCGGCAGACGGGACAGATGCTGACGAACTGTTGGACAGAGGAGCAGAAAGATGAGTTTATAAAAAGAAATCCATGCTCATTAGGTTCTTCAGATGTTAGAAGTGCTCATCACCTTGTTCCAGATACTCCAGACTAGATTTTTGACGTTTCAGGATGGTGCACATTCGACCCAAAGCGGCTCTCTTCAGCTGTTTACATCGATACAGCGAGTCTCCGTACTTCATCAGACGGACGTAGTCTTTGGCAACACTGAAGGGTTCAGAAATAAAATAAGATTGGTTAACAATTTAGATTCTATTGCAGTTGAGAAATATACTGCTACAATTCATTTAACATGAAATACGAGCTGTATGTCCTGTTTTATTTAAACTATTTTTCGATTTTGAGAACCTCTACGAGTCATTAAAGTGTCCATCACACAAGCTGAAGTGAAAACTTCTGAAAAATCTGTTTTTGGAAATCCTAAAATCACTCTGAGCAGATTTATTTAATTTTACATTTTTTAAATTATATTATATCTTTTTAATTTGTTTTTTACATTTTTTTCTTTGCAGAACTACTAAAAAACATTAAGCTGCCAACTGTGAGAGCAGGAAGCTTACAGTGCGCACATCTTTAATCTTCCAATCCAAACTTACTTGTCAATTAAATTCCTGGCGATGTTGATCTGTCCTAAGGCCAGCTTGTAGTGGTCTTTGTCGTACAATACGTTCATCAGATCGGCGTAAAAAGGATGAATGTCCTGAGACACATAAAAAAATTAAAATGACAAACTGATCCTAGAAATCAGACAGAAATCATGACCGGTGCCTAGACGAAAACTTACATCGAGTTTTGGGAAGTCTGTGATGATCTGTGTGAGCCGGTCATGGTAGTTCTGCTGGGTGAACTTCACCTTTCTCATATAAAAGTGTCGAATACGGTGGATCTGGTAATGTTTGTGAACCACTGTGGGTGTTTTCCTCTGCGTTTTGGATAAAGTGATGTCGATGAATTCCTGCAGAGATGAAGACATAAATGAGTCTGAGACCACAAACAAACTCTTGAATTTGAGGTCTTTCAGCTGCACACGATTCTATAACCTGAAAAAGCTCCGACGACAACATTTAACTCTTTTTTTTTTGTCCAACACAGGTGTCACAAAGAAGTAGGTGTGCACGCAACAATTTCATTAATACCAAAAATTATTCTGATTCATTTAACGCAACATATTTTAAATATAGTTACCTCAAAGACAAAACCTTCAAGCAAACTTGTAATTAATTATTGTTCAGTAATTCATGAGACATTTTGCTAATTAACAAACAATCGAATGAATTGTCAGTCAGCCTTTGTCCAATGGGTTATTTTTAACACCAACATTGTACGTGTTATCTTAGGAATACAATAGAGAGAACACTAAAAAAAGTGAAACACCATACCGAATGTCATATCTATAAATTGTCATAAATTTACTGTTTAAGCTAATTTTCCGCTTTTAGATAAAAAAGCAGTAAGTCACATAAAGTAAAAAGCCTCACTATTCGCTTTAAGACCATGACTTGCTAAATTTAGAAGAAAATCAGCTTTTTCTCTGATTTTTACTCATGCTCTGACTTGTGTTTAACTGCCTGTAAAACACGTGTTTTTTTCCGTTTAGCGAACTTTTATTTTCTATTTTTTCTCTATTATCCGGCAGCGTCACTAAAGCTGTCACAAAAACAAAGAAATGTTAAATAAACCTTACCTTAGCGGTGGGAACCACCATAATCTTTTTAAAGTTATAATGTGCCATTTTGTCGGGACACGTTTAGGTCCACCGACAGCACGGAGAAAGGAACCGGAAATAAAATCTGAAGAAGACGAAAAAGAAAATCTGATCAAAACGGAGAGGTTTTCTGCTTGGCGCCCCCTACTGTTCAGAAACGCAAACAGCAAAAATGATTATAACAAAAATCTTACTGTAAAAAACAAACAACTAGAGAATGCAACCACTCACCTCAAAACGCACAAAAATGTCTATAATAGAGTCCGTTTCACACATATTGTAAGTCAATTTAGTGTTCTTGTAGCTGAGACTGTTTATATATAAAACAATATTTTTGTTTAGAATTTTGCCGTTGACTATTTTAAACTGTCTGTCTGTTAGCAAAATATCTTTTGAATTATTGTAAAGATTTTAATAAAACTATCGAGAAATATTTTTTGGATGTGCATCTACAGCTGAATAACTTTTAGAGCAAATTCTATTGAAGATGCTCTTCAAATCCATTTAATCTTAGTAAACACAAAATTGACGATAATACAGCCAATTTTACAAAGATTGTGCTAAGATTTGGTGTGGTAGTAGCAGGGAATGTTATAATATATACTCCAAGTACTACTCATTGTGCAAGATTTTTGTTTAAATATATGAAATTAGGTATAGAAACAACTCTGGTTTTTAATAACAAAATTTATCCTAAACATGTTTTAATTTCAAACATAAAACTTACTGCTTCTTAATTATGTATGTACATCTTTAATTTTATTTCTTCATTGTGGTCTATTATACTTTATGAATCATTAAAGGTAGAAATAAATAAGACAAAAACAACATCGTGGTTGTTTTGACCCGCGCTAATCGTAGAACAACCAATCAGAAAACACTGGTGTTGCAAGACCACACCCACTCGCCTTGATCACGAGTGTGGTTCGCGTGCGCCCACTGTCGGTCTGGACCAATCAGGACCGCCCGCTGCGAGAACAAGGACGGAGGGGTGGAGGGTCGAGCCCCCTGACAGCTGCACCTAAGAGGTCAAAAATAAGAGGTCTCACTCCGTCAGTTTTAATTGTCGATCAGGCCAGTGGATCTCAACATTAAACTCAGTGTTCAGACATTTCTTACAGCTATAATAATGTTTCAAAGGGTTTAAATATAGGGGACATTTATTATTTATTACCTGGAGCCTAAAACTTGCAGGTAAATCCAGTGAGATACAAACTTTTTGTCAAGCACAAACATCTTCGTTTGCACACTATAACATTGGGAGAAGTATGATTTACAAAATAAAAGCCTCTTGAATAGAATAAAATTTGACTTTGCAGACATGTTAAAAAAACCAGCATGTTTCTTTACTGTGCCGTGCAAATGATTAAAGCCATGTTTGTATAATTTTTTTTATTTGAAAAGGACTGCAAAAAAATGAGCATTTATACCATTGGTTTTATGGTTTTTATGTTTTGTACCTTTTGCAATCCAACTGTTCTGCAGACCTGGAATTCTAGCTGTTCATAGAAGAACAATGTTCAAGCTCAATGTAATGATGATTGAGATTTTGATTTTAAACGTTTTTTCATTATATTTAATTTTAGTTATAAATATTTTTTCAGTAGAAATACATCGGGACCTCTTGAAATCGTTAAAAAATAACGTTCCATTCAAAGTCTCCTTCAGCAAATTGCATCTATTTATTTTTTGCAACTTTTTGTCAGCTTTCGGCTTAGTCTTCTGTAGCTGGGCTTTTGCTTCTTTAGCTTTTAGCTTACATTTTTTGTTTCCTTAAATTAGTTGTTTTTGCTCTTTTAGCATATTTATACTTTTTTCTACTTATACAAATATCCACGTCCTTGTGTCATATGAATTAACGGTTTTTTATCATCAGAGACTAAAAAGAACTGAGATTTGAAGCTGGGGTCGTAAAATGGCACTTTAATGTTTCCTCACGAGTGATCCATCTTCACATTCGTAAACGATCTTTGTGCTGCACACGAAAGGGAAAGGAAACGCCGACTTCTCCATTCCAAAATCCCCTCTGCCTCATCTTTAGCAGCGACGAGTGTTTGGATCGATCGGAAGCTTTGAGACGTTCGGTTCTTCGTTTCAGGGCCTTTTGGTCGGTTTTCGACTCCCTTTTCGCGGAGAGCCCCTTGTTGGCCGTGAGGAAATAATTTTCCTCGAGCTATCAGGCGCCAGATTTATCGAGCCCGAGTGCACAAAGTTGATAGGCTAGTCACCGAGCTAACTCTTAGCTTGCAGCCCATTTTTGGTTTCAGCTTTTGAGGGCGTCGTTTTGCATCACCGCTGGCTCTGACTACTATCCGTCTTATCTGAATGCTTCTTTTGATGAACTTTAAGGGGTTTGCTGGTAGCTGTTGTGGTCACTGATAACCCTGCGTACTTAGCCCGGAAGCCGAGTGAAGGCCCGAGTCCAGCAGCACCAACAACCGCCGTCGTCTTGAGTGTTTATCGCCTTGAAGTGAGAGTTGACAGGTGAGTAAGAAACACGTTTTAGCTATCTGTAAAATGCTGAACGGGTCGACCTGTATGTGTACACTTTGTCATGCTGTTGCCGTGGCGAGGAAACAAAATATTAGCCACAGTTTGAAACGGTTGGGGGCGGGGGGTTGGGGAATCCGCGGAATCACGCCGCAGGTGTTGTGCCGGATAAAGCAACCCCGTCGTGAAAAGCTACGTATCCGTCGCGCTTTTCAAGGCCAGTTTGATTTACAGATGAGATAAAGTTAAAGCTAAAAGTTACAATCTGACTCGTGTTTTCACTTCACTTCTAAGGACGGTTATTAACCGTTATTTCAGTTTGATATGTAGGCCTGAATGAGGGCTGTTCCAAGATGAAGCACCCTCCCCCAAAACACCCGGAAAATATATCGCTCTCCCAGAGTTTAATATTTTAGTTTTTTGGGGGAACTAACTTTAATCAACACTGGGGTTGTATTGACAATATGCTAACGATTTGATACGTTCTTGAACAGCAAAAACCGATAACCGGTGCGTTGACAAGCGTGATCTTTCACCTATAAACGGCTTTCAGCGTCAGTTACCATGGTAACAAGCCCAGGTTAAAAACTACACGCAGAAAACCCCAAACTGAACCTGATGCTATTGAGCTAAGAAGCTACTCTTGCTTCATCTTGCAAGGTACTGAACGAAGCAGCTGTCTCCAGATGTTCTGAACACACCTGCAGTGTGTTGTTGTTTATTTTGGCACTACACTGAGTCATTGCTGTTCCACTTATTGGTAGGTGTTACTACTCAGAAATAAGACTGTAGGAATGGCACCAGGAGGGCCGTACAGGAAGTTTATTCATACATAAACACAACTCAAATTTCAGTGTGTTGGCTTTACTTTTAAATGTAAGCAAAAAAAACTTGTTAACCTCATGACTGCTTAACTCGTCTTTTTATACGATTCACATATTTGAGTTTTGTATAAGTTGGGTAATTTTCATATCTTGCAGCTGTAACTACTCCCTGGTCAAAAATATCAAGGGATGAAAACCCTGACAGCCTTGTTTGATATGTAAAGTACCCTTGAATTGTCTAATATTGTGTTTGTAGAATTTTTTAAAGACAAAATCAATTTGTCACTTTTGGTTCTCAACTAATTAAAACAACATTTAAACATTTACCCATTATTTTAAAAGGCAATCAGTTGATCAAATCTTAGTTTTTTTATTTCCAAATTTAACCCCCAAGACACAGTTTCAGTGACATGTTTTCATCATTTAATTTAGTTTTAATCAAAACTAATCTTGTTTAACTTAAATGCTTCTCCGCAAAACCAAGATTTATATTATTAAAAACTTCTATTATGCTCACAAACTTGTTCCCTGCTTTGTGCCACCCCAAAAATTAAACTTGTGGATAGTTGTAATGATACTCATTTCACATCACAAAATATTAACATTTCATTTACTTTTTCTATGGTTTTATTGATTATGGTAAAGCAATAAACACATTTTGTTATATTCTGTTTATTCGCCTTAAAACATCTAAACTTTTCCACAGCCTGTTCTAACTTCAGGAATTTATTGTATGTGTTGGAATTACATATTTTGTTCTTAATAATGAATGGTGTGCCTTGTTTCTGAGTCTCTAAGCCACACTAGATGCTAAAGGCCCCTTCCTCTTCATCAGCCTTATTTTGTTGCTTTACAGCAGCTGAGGCAATGTTTCCTCTCATCTCAGATGAAGCTTGTGTGAAATGTAAAGCAACAATAATAGCTACAGTATATGTGACTTAGAGAAATCATAACGTTTTGGTGAAATACTTTTTTAATTTTCTGGGAGATTTTTTTGGTTGTTCACAAAACATTCAGGGTTTCAGATTTAATGATTTTGAGTGTCCTCTGACAGCAGCAGTCCACCAGCTTCAGTTCTTTGTGGTTTTAGGTTTAGATTAAAGTAATGAAAAATTAAACTTGCAGGCTTTCAGACAGGACGATGCAAATCTCAAAAGTGTCTAGTATACAATTGTGGTAGCCCACTACTGTCATTTCTGTTTCACATGCTGCACATGTACATTTCTTGGCATCTTGGTTATTTTATTCACGTTGCATCAATTAATTTTGTTAATTTATTTGAGTTAAGCTGTCTGCAGCCACTGGAAGTGCCAACCACAGCTAAATCCATGCTGACTAGGTGAGCCTTTGTGCCGCCATCTTGGTAGGTGCTGCTTGGCCTTAGTTACTACCCATAAATATCAGAAGGGAAAACTAAACTCAGCTAAGAAGCCAATGTTTTGTCAATAAATGTTTAAATTATTAGAACCTAAATTTTAAAAAGTAGTATTTGATTTATTTGTTCTTTTGGTTTAGTTTAATGTATTGTTTATTATACTTGCAGTGGTTGTGCTCTCTGGACTGACTGCTGTAAGTACTGTAAAGAGAATATTGAGGGTTGGCACATACCAGTGGTGTTCAGTCCTGGGGTCCTTGAGGGCCACTATCCTGCATGTCATGGAGTTTTTTTCTGCTCCAACACACCTGATTTGAATGAATGATTAGCAGGCTTCTTGTACCTGTTTACTAACTGCAAATATACCAATATTAGTCACATACTGTATATTTTAAAATATTAGACATTAGTTCTACCTGTTTTTACATTATATAGGATATTATGTTCAGTTTAAATAAAGTAAATCTATTTGGAGTTTTAGACTGATGAAATGCCGTACAGATGTTTACAACATGTGGTTTGGACCTGTAAACACAGTGATGCAAGTAGCATTCTGTTGACTACAAGTATTGACTTCACCATGAAAAATAAATGTTGACTATCCACTGTTGTGATAAAATAGGTACAAGAGATTTTGTGAATTTATTCAGACAGACTTGTAAATGCCAAACTTATGTAGCTTTAAAACATCTACAACAAAAGAGAAAATAGATTCGGTTGTGCAAAGATAAGTGTTTAAGTTTTTCCTGACATGCATTCAGTACCAGTCAAAGCTCAGACATGTAATTTATTTTTCCGTTGTTGTAGCCTGAACACTATTTAAAACTTAACAAAATCCACATTCCAGGTGTAAAAAAAAGGCTTGTTGACTCTGTTCGGAAAGGTTTTACTACTCAGCAGTTGTTCTGATAACTGACTGGAACAGAAGGAAACTTGTGTTTTGCTTAATTCTTCTCTGTGGAATGACACAGTTACACCGGCAGTGTATCATCGTTATGTGACTCAAAGGTCACCAGCTTTACAGCCATGCCATTCTGTTTCTCCTTTGTATGCAAACCCGAGCAGAGTCCGTGTCGCAGACAGGCACCAATTGTTGGCGTGGATCATCACCACTGTAGAAACAACTTCAGCAGGACAGAACAAAGGTGTTTGAACTCTCATGTTTAGGTGGTAGTGATCAACAAATTGGCCTGCTGCTGCTGTCAGATGTTGAGGTTGTAAAATATAAATCCAAAGAAGCTGAAAAATGTCAAAGTAAAGTATATTACGTTAATCAAGATGAGGAGGTTTGTGGTGAGCAGATGTTTAGATGTTAAATTTTAATAGATATTTAATACATATACAAAATAACTAAAATTACATGTTACTATAAAGATTAAAATAGTGTCTGAAAAAAGTGTTTGCTTTGGTTGTAGTTTTTTGCTTTGTGAGCTTTTAAAGTAACTTCTGGCCACTGGCCTTTGGTCTTGTTCTTCTTGCTTGTTAAACAGCTGAGATATTTGATAAACATTCATTCTTAAATCTAACTTGTTTGTCTCCCTCTGCCCCCCGAAGCTTCCTTGGTGACACAGACTTCTCCCTGAGGAGCCAAGAAGCAGACGGCTCATGACTTCTGACCAGGACACAAAAGTTGTAGCTGAACCACAGGTGCAGCAAGTTCAAGAGGCAAAAGAGAACTCTCATTTGGTGAGTTTTGCACACACAATTCACTCTTTGGTTTTCACCAATCCATATTGTTAAATGTTGATTTTCAAGTAACTTAGTAGCATATTAATAGATTTCTGCCATCTAAGAAAAGTACTGTATGTGCTCAGTGTATTTATGTTTCTAGTTTTGCACTCATTGAATGTATGCAGCACTTTAAAATGGCTATAAATTCTGCTGAATTACTTTGGATATAATTTATTTTGCAACACTTGCATCTACCTGACAAACTTTAAATGTGGATGTAAAACTAGAGCCACATCCATAAAAAGTTTCAGTTCCTTCACCACTAGAATTACCACTTTAAGGTTTATGATGAGCAGAAGAAACAACAGAATAATTTTTATGTGTTATTTCTGTTTTCTTTTAATAATCCTCTGTTGATTTTACCTGATTTCTCCATGCTGATTGAATATCAAAGTGAAAATGTCAGTCAAGATTTGAGACGCAGCCCTGATAACTAAATAACTATGACATGTTTTTCTTTCTCACATTTCATAAATATGTGGCCCTGCTTTTAATCAGAGGCGTGGCCTTTTTTTATATATATATTTTTTTACAAGCACACTAAGAAACTAGGTTGTGCATGTTTAATAGAGCTGGGTGCTGATGGATTCAGGCTGTGTTCACAACTTAACTATTAGAACTGAAAATACCTTGTGTGAAGATGCGTTGTAATTTTTTTAATTTCATTTATCTGATATCTTATTTTTATTTATTTTAGCTTTCAGCTGTAATTTTTTTTCAGTTTCAATTATTTTTTATAAGAATTATTTATTACTAAAAAAATTTGATTTTTATTATATTTTACTTTGTTATTCTAGAGAACATTTGACAGATTAATCCAGCTGTAGTTGGATTTTTACAGAAACTGGTACTGATGAGGATATAAGTGAACATTTACCAGTTTGAGAAACATGATGTTTGAATGAGAGTAATGTGGACCAACTGCACCTAGCACGTGACCAGGAAATGAAATGTCATGGACAAGATGCTTTTGTCCAAGAAATTATTTAGAGGTGGCAGGAAATGCTAAGCCCAAATGGCACGGTGGTAGCTAGGATAAAAAAACAACTTAAATCACATTTCAAACCCACAGTGATGTCATCGATTGTGACTGGGCTGTGCCATACAATTTTTAGTCATTCTTTTACCCAAAGCCATTGTACATATATTAGATTTTAATTGGTTCATGCATCCTCGTATAAAGATAATCTGCTAAAATATTGAAGATGTGAAGTGAACTAACTCCTAATCCATCTGATTTTCTGTTGGGTGTGTCGGAAATTATTTAAGGTGTTGGTCAGCCTTTAATAAATCCTAGTTAGATTTGTTTCATCGCAGTGTTTGAAATCTCTGCTTGTTCTTTTTAAAACTAATCTTAGAAAGGTTTACATCTGAATCCGTGTTTCCTCAGCACTCATGGTTTATCACTCTGACCAGACATGTTGCTGCAGCCATCAGTCATTTCTTCACTTTGTCCCCAGATGTTGGGCGAATGGGTGTGATGGTTACAAGTGGGTTTGGGTTTCTTCTATGGAAACATTTTTTACTGGTTAAAATAATTCACACAATAGGACTCTGTCAGCAGCAGCTGTAATATGATCTTTTGTGTAACTGTTTTATGTTCAGAGCTGCTTAAAGTATAAAACAAATAACGTAGTTCTGACCATC
>JAVKLF010000064.1:1361372-1373714 GCA_034783495.1 Millerichthys robustus | reverse complement strand
ACACACAAATTGAGATACAGACACACAACTCTCTACACACATTTGCAAATAATTTTGCTACAATAATGGCCCCATAGTAAGTGTTCTGAGCTGCTTAAACTCTACGGTGAGGTCACTGTTTACTACAGTAGAGATGTTTGTAAATTAAGATGATTAAGATGTTCTCTGTCTTAAAGGAAAAATGTTTCTGCTTCTAGGAAAAAGAGGGACGAAAAGTTTACAGTAAGTACTGATTTGGTTTTAATTGTATTTACTATTTTAAATAAAGGTCATCCCGATGACCTTGTTACTGTCATGATGCTGATTATTTGCATTTAATCACACTTCTCTGAGTTTTGTGTTGACTTTGTTTATGTTGTCGCCACTCAGAGAGCAGCTCCTCAGTCTCCTCCTCCCAAACCCCCATCTCCCAACTTTGAGCTCGGTCTCTCCAGCTTCCCTCCACTTCCAGGAGCAGCGGGCCAACTCAAAGCTGACGGTGTGTTTGATAACCGATTGGCCAGCAAAGAAGCTGTTGGAACCACCAAGGAACGGGTAAAAACCAACAGCAGCACTGAGTTACATTTTACATTTCTGTAGTCTGTTATGTTCTTTAGTAAATAGATAATGGTGTACATTATTGAGTGATGAGTATTTATTTCTCTCTGCTTTATGTTGGATTTTGTTTCATCGTTTTGATATGAGCTGGGTCCGGTTTGTGTTTCAGAATGTAAGCACCGACTCCAGCAGCGGTGGAGCTCTGTCCCCAGTGGGTCCCAAAGAGCCTCACCGGTCCTCCACCTCTCCAATAACCCCAAGCTTCCAGCCCTCACCAACAGCCCCGACCACAACCTCAGCCCCGACACTGACCCCAGCTCCTGGCTCTCCTCACAGCCCTGCCCCCTCCGTCTCAGTGTATGTCCAGCACTCTGTGATTTTAACCTTCTGCAGTCATTTTCAAGGAGAGGAAATGTATCCTTAACAGCTATTTTGGTGTCGTCCATGTCCAATGTTCAGGGAGGTGAAGGCGACCGAGGTAAAGCCGAAGGAGGTGCAGCAATCTGTGGAACGAGTTCCCGGTACTCTGTCCACTGCGAGCAAATCAGTGCAGGTCAACGGTGCTGCGACAGTGAGTTCTGACTTCTCTTCTGTTTTCTTCCTTCACCTCGTAACTTTTATAATCTTTATCACCTCAGACCCCTCCAGCACCAGCAAATCAATGGAATCATGAGGCAAAGTGGGTAAATGAATAGAATCAGACTCCTGCACTGTCATATTGATGTTTAACAACTTCATTTATCACACTTACCAGAAGTTGTATTTAAGCAGAAACGAATATTAGTCTCTCAGTGTAGGTTTTAAATCTAAAAAAACGTGCTTTACTTTAGCTCAACACAAAGAAAGTTTTCTGTATTAGGAGAAACAACGTTAAATTAAATTGAGGGACACTGTTTTTAGTTAAAATGCGACTTGTAGAATGAGAATCAGAATAGCTTTATTGTCACTCATAAAGGATTGCTCCCCATGAGCGAAAATTCAGTTCCAGTACATCCAGTCCATTACAATACACAAACAACAGAGGGAGGGAGGGTTGGATGGGGGGACCAGTGACTGCGACCACGCAGCCCATTACAGGCGCCGCCTGTAATGGGATGTAATAGGATGCAGTGATGAACATCTGTGGTTGTCATGCTGCTAACACGACAGAAGATAAAGTAGTTTTAATATGTTAGTGAGACAAAGACTTAGAAGATAAAGAAAATAGCTGACTGATAAACACTAGGAGTGTGCCGGTGCCTGTCTGTACCCATGTTTTGAATGACTACAGGGTTAAGATGACAAACTTTTTGGTCTCTGCCACTTGATCACCTCTCATCTTTAGGAGTAGGCACAGCTTTTTATTATTATTTTCTGATTGCAAATATCTGTGTCAAACCTAATCCCACACTGAGCCTGTTGCTCAAAGAAAGTCACACGTAGATTCAAAAAAACAAAAGCATTAAACAAATCACCAGTGAATTTTGTTCAGGTGTCTGAAATGTCTTTACAACCTGATTTATTTATTTTTATAGGAGTCGAGGAAGCCTTCCTACGCCGAGATCTGCCAGCGAGTGAAAGACACGCCCACGTTACAGCATTCACAGACCCCCAAGGAAGCCAAGCCGACCTGCGCTGCCACCGAGGACAGGAAGGGCACTGACCCCGCCTCCCCAGCGGGGGACACCAAGGCCAGAGAGACATACCACTCCTCCTCCTCCAAACCCGGCTCTGCATCTGGCACCCCGGGCAGACCCCTAAAGGAGGCTCGGAGGTCGACCGGGAGGTGGGCCTCCCCGCCCCCCTACCCAGGGAAAGCCCCCAGCAAAGACCCCCACAACACCCCACCCAAGTCTCCGCAGTAGGGTGGCTCCCTTGCCCCACCATGAGTCCTCCACCCCCCTCCCCCAAACTACGCTCCACAATGTGTTGGTGGGGGGTCGGAAATAAAGGAAAAGTCAGGGCTACTAAACACTCATATCCCAGAATCACCAGTCAGCAACAAGCAGAGAGGACGCCTTCTTTTCTGGATCAGGGCTTGCAGACAAAAGCACTTTACTGTGCGTGTAGAGCACCGTTTGTCTTTTCTTTTTTAAATTCTATTGAAGTTGTTGTTTTCCTCTTCAGTGTGGTTGTGGTGGCTGTCAAAGCAACACATTCAGCGCTGAAAGAGTTCTTCTTTCTGTCCAAATGACCTTGTGGGATGAAATTAGTCGCGTGTGTGAAGCTGCAGGGCATTGTTGGAAGAAACCCCCAAAGGATGATGGGAAAGAGTGCATAAAAACAGACTCCATCTTGTCTGGTTGTCGTGGTGACGCCTTTGTTTTCGAGCGGAGTGGTACTGTGGTACGACTTTATGTAGCGTAATTATGGGTCATTACTTCTAGATGTTTTCAGAGATGCATCTTTGTGTAGTCTGACATTTAAAGCTCGTAAAAAAGAAACTGATTCTCTCGTTTAATGTGGCCTAAGTTCAGTTTTTAGTATTTACACTAATTTTTATGATTTTTTTTGACCCCTTGCTTTTTTTGTTTGCAGGCTTTTTTTGATGTTGGTACAATTTTAACTTTCGTCCTCTTCCTTCCTTCATTCTTGCTGTAGAGATGGACCTTCTTGTGCTAGTTTTACGTTCTTGTTTTCTATGTTAACACCGCTCCCCGAGCGTTGATGGTGTCTAATGAACAATGTGAGGTTCTGCAGTTTGTAGTGATGGACAGGAAAAGCTTCAGTGTTTTCTCTGAATTTATTGGAAGCCTTTTATTGTTCCTGCCTGTTAAAAACACTGCTGTGACCTGTGAGCATTATAGACATCCAGCTTGTTTTAGTTTGACAGATCATTATTATTATTTTTGTTTGTTGGGTTTTTTTGTCGTCGTTGAAGCAGCTGGTGCTTGTAAAGAGAGTTAGTGGTTTGGAGTTAAGCGAGGATTTTTGTTTGTACGTTTGATGAATCTAGAACTGAAAAAAGGGGGTTGAACAGACCTGCAATGTGTTTGTCAAAGATGATCTGATGGAGGTAAATGATTGGGGTTTTTGTTGGAATGTAGAAGAAGAGCGAATCGTTTAAATACTGATGTGTTTGACGAACTTGTTAACGAGCAGGTGGGTTTAGAAAACTTCTCTTTCTTCCGGGGCAACGAGTCTTCATTAAAACGCCTTGTTTTTCCTGCTGGAGTTGGTTGATTTGTCCTTGTTTGTTTGCACTCTGATTTCTCCTGAGTGCGAGTCTCTTCTGTAACAACTGGGAAAGATTGACCGAAGCACACGGGGTTTCTTCTGACCTCTCTGCTCCTGTTTCCAGTGATAAAATTGCATCAAACAGGAGTTGACTTTAAAAGCACAGAGTTCAGTCGGCATGAACCGGCACCAGTTGCGGTTCTGGTTTAAAACTCAACCGACTCCAGCGTTAAATTAAAAAGGGTGAAGATGTCTGCTAATCTGATAGTTATTGGTTTGGTAGATCTGTCCTCTGTAGCAGTCACTCTGACAGACCACCAGGCGCGTTTTAGATGTTTTACTGACAAAATGTTGAGCTAATAACATCTTGGGTGAAAAGGTTTTTTTGTTTTTGGACATAAACACCCCTTCCTGCTCGTCGCTCACATGCTGAGGTGAATCTTTTACAGCTGTTACAAAAAGATTCCAGACCCCCAGAAAAGCCGCTGAGCTGCACACACACACGAAACCTTCGGAACGCGGGGGACTTCGCTTGTCTCGCTCAAGTCTTCCTGCAACAAAAAGCATTCTGGGTAACCCCGCTAAGAGAAAACATCCGAAAAGGGAAATTTCATTATTTAAAAACACAAAAATCCTCCGGTCAGAGCTGCTTTGGATTTGAACGGTAAAGTTTCATATAAGTTTTCTTTACTTTTTAATTTTATTTTGAAGGACTGAGATGCACTTGGATGGTTTGATTTTTTTTTCTTGGTGGAAATGATAAAAGAAAAAACACCATATCTACTTACTTATAAAAGTGCTGTTTATTCAGTGAGAAACTTAGGTTTTTTTTTTTTTTTTTTTTGCTTTAAGAAGAAAAAAAGTCTCTGTACTCAAAATGTAAGAAAAAAAATCCATCCAGTGTTTGAAAAACTTGAATTTTATTTAAACTTGAAAAATAACTTTGCCTTAACTTTTCTACAAGACAAGCATAGAGTTTTTATTTCTTTTCACAGATTAAAAATAAAAACAAGCAAACAAATCTCTAAAATGGTTAACGAAGCGTGACTCGTGGAAAATATTTCGTCTTACTCAGAGAAAGATTACAAATCTGGAAGCATTTATTTTATTTTCCCTGATTTCTCTTTCGTTTTTGTAAGATGTATTCAAAAAACGTTGATTTAATAGTTTTTTAGTTCTCGTTTGTTAGTTTTAGGTTCTTTTGTTTCGAAGGTAAAAACTTAAACCTTGTAAATGCAACTAGTCAATACTGTATTAAATATGTGCACTTTGAAGTATGTGCTTTGCTTGTACAGATGTAAATACTCAGAAAAATATAAGAGGTACCTTAAAATGATTATAAAAATATATTGATCCTTGTTAACTATAATGTTGCTGGATGTAGGATATAAACAAACATGTTGTGCTTTTTTGAAATATTTTTCTTTAACTTCTTTTTTTTAATAATTAGTGTGCAGAGTTTGATTTCTGCTCCGCTCTGCCGTGAGAGCAGCTAACATGTTTTTGTTTTAATGTCTTGCATTCCACCTTTTGAGTCACCTGACAGTTCAGGTGTGGCCCCGCCCTCTCCCCCACACCGTGCACGCGACTGAAAGACTTGAGCCGAGTGTCCGCCTGCATCTTCTTTGCAGCTTCTCTTTCACCTTTATTTCCACAGATTTGTGCATTTGTTTTTTATCTCAGCATAAAGATATTTGCAGCAAGAAAAGCACTACGTTATTATTTCCACAGCAGCAGAGACCATTAGTCATCTGAATAATTCAGCTCTAAAACCAAAGAAATCAGACATATTTAAAGGAAATAGCATTTCATATTGGGCGCATTTTAACACTAATTCACCTCTTTACCTTTTAGAAACACGACTCAAAGTGACAAAACCTTTTTGGTGATTGTTTTCAAAGCAGAACAAAACTGTTGTCTCCATATGAAATACAACAAAAACTGGTTTCTGCTGTAAAACTATAAACCTTTTTGTTTCAGAGACTCACTCTTTACTCCCTGCTTTTATGAAACAAAGTTAAACATCTGAGCAGGCTCTGTTTAAAAACCCAAGTCTTCCAAATGACACATTTCAATATTTTTTTCTATTTGCTTGATATGGAATTAAAATCCAAGTTTAAATGGAAGATAAGCTGCTGTTTTTGGAAACTGGGGAAAAAACAGTAATGCAAATCACTTCAATTCTACTTTTGAAATTGAGTCACAGCTTTGTTGTGATGTTTACGTATTTCAACACTAAAATGGAAGAAAAAAAACCCGGACAGTATTGGTGGGTGAATATTCTGGTTTGTTTTTTTCCAGACATTTAAATATAAAGAAAAATGCAGCTTAATTCTTTCAGTCTCTGAGCAGTTTCCTTCTTGTTTACATTATCTGTGCTGGAAACAGTTTTTTTAAGTTCAGATCTAAAACCAGACGCTTTGGTTCAAATAAACCTGATTTAGTTTGGAATTTCAGAAATGTTTCACCAGTAGTTTTTAAAAACAATTTGGCTTCTACTTATTTCCAAAGCATCAACAAAACACCCTTAAATGGAAAAATTGAAAGCGAATTTTGTGGAAGAGAAGCTGACATAAAACTTTCAGATATTTTGTCCTGACTCAGCCTGCAGAGAGCGATGCTCGTTGGACTTTTGTCTCCAGTCTTCAGCCCAACCAGACGATAAAACTCAGAAGCTCCTTTAAAACTGCAGCTTTTTACTGAAGGTTTTTGCCCAAAGGCCCAAGAAGATGACACCCTCTGTTGTACCCGTTGGTTCTGAAACATTAAAGAATGAAGTAAAATCTCGTCTCTGGACGTTTGAGGAAAATGTTCCCACCTGCGTGCAAATAAATCCAAAGCTCATCGATGTTTGGGTCTCTTCTGGTTTTTGTGACTTTATGTGAAAAATAAATGCAGATGTTTCATTTTCAGGCTTCTGAAGGAGAAGAGTTAAAACTGGAAGCACATTTTATTTTTTTGGAAACTTTATTTTGAAAATTGTGCCATTACCTAACTGATTGTTTTGTCTTGACTGGTCAGTTTAACTTGTGGAAGGAAACTGTGTTTTCTTTCTCCATTTTATTTTACTTTTTTTTGTTTTAATGGAGAGAAACGTGGCACCTCTGAGCGTACGGAGACATGTTCCCTCCTGAGGCATCTTTGGACTATAAATACGTGCATGTGTGGAGTAAACAAAACAAAAAAGAAAAAGTTCCACCCTGAGATTCAGACTGATGCAAAAAGGAGACTTGAATCTGGTTCCTCAGTGTGGACGGACTCGATGTGACTCTGACTCTGAAGAAGCTTGTTTGTTTTGTTTGATTTTTTTTGTCCTGGACAAAATGGAGCGTCACGCTTCATATCAGCCTGTCCTCAGTCCCCAACCCTCCCTCCGTGTTTGTTGACAGTGCCATTGTTTGTTTGTTTTGGCATCTCAAATGTTTGTGGTTATTGAAGACAACAAATGCACAACAACTGACTGGAACCTTCTTAATCAGCTCACTGTGGTCTAACTCGTTAACACTCTTCCTGTGCTTTGCTGTGGACAGCTGTGGACAATCGATTTGTCCCCATCGTGTTGGGGTTTGGACACAATTTTGCCTAAAGACACCTTTAACACGTGCGGGACGGAGGTTGCAGTCAAAGAGGGCTTATTTTGTTTATTTTGGGGTCTTCTTTTTTCTTCCATTGAGACTGGAATCAAGCGTACATATCGGCTATAGATAATTTAAGTTACTCTCGTGTCATGATGTAAAACTTGTCTAATTTGGAGAGAAAAATGTAGCTTACTGAAAAATAAAGATTTAGGCACTGATGACAAGTTTGTTTTTGTGTGAATCTTCAACCCAAGTACTTCCATTTCTCTTTAAGACAAAACAACACTTAAGTAAATCTATCGTGTACAGATTTGGAACTAAAATGACAAAAATACTTTAATTGAAGTTTTAAATGTGAAATTAAGTTCCACTTTGTGCACAGGTTGAATGACTTTTCATATTAAGTAAATAATACATAGATTTTAGCACAACTTCAAAAGAAGTCCTCATCTCATTATCACCCTTCAAGTCACTCATTTTGATTGCAGTTAAACATTCTCTAAGATATTTATACATAATATTCAATGAGACAAAAAGTCAATAAGTATGAAGGTACAAAGATCCGTTTCAACATTTCTCTATTTCATTATATACTACTGTAAATTATATATAAATTTATATACATTTGCATCAGAGGCTCCCACATGCAAATAAATACAAAGTTTATTTTAGTAAAAATAGCATCTAGTTTATATTTTCATGCATGTCAGAGCTGTAAAGTGAAGGTTCTATACATGTTGGTGCAGAAATGACCACCAGGGGGCAGAAACGCACAGATTAGATTTGATCAACACGGTTTATAAGGATGCTTCACAGAATCATTTACCATGTTTTATATAAAGCAGGAAAAAAAGATTATTGCTTTTAACTGATGACAGTTTTAAATTTTTTAGTGTTATAATTTTATTTTTCATTGATCAATTAAAGTTAACAAAGCTGCGAAAAAGTGAACATTTTGAGGATTTGGAAATTTTGATGTTGCCCATTGATTCTTAGAAACTGTTGTTGCTACTTTTTTCTAGTTTGGGTTCAAATGTTCTTATTTGATGGTACGGTCATTTTAAACTGAGAGAAGTTGATGTTTTGCGCCCTCTACAGGTTCTTCTTTCAGTTGGCACAATAATTTATTTTCCTAAAACATTTTTTTTTCTAAAGATAATGAAGTGATAATGAAAGAATTATTTATTTTTGTTTATTCAGTTGTATTTTGATAGTTTGTCTGGTCACCTACAGACATTTTTTTTTTTCATTTTTTAAACATGATAAAGTTTGAAACAATTAGCAAGAGGCACATAGGAAGTTTACTTGAAAAACACGTCAAGTTTTTTGAAAAATGTTTTCACATAATAGTCTTTATACATTTTGCCCTTTTGTATATTTTCATTCCCTTGCATGCTCTCCACATTCTCTTTCTTTCTACATGTATATATGTATAGAAAATGTATGTTTTATGTTAAACAGACCAAAAATATTTCAAGAACAAAACGTTACTTAAATAAGGAGAAAATATTTCATACAAATCTTTCGTCACCCATTGAATTTTAGTTTAAATTTCAACAATTTTGTTTTGTGTTTCTATAACAAATTTTAAGAGCAACAAACCATTTTTGTCTCTTGTGTTACAGGCGTCAGAGCTGAGCTCTTGTTTTGAAGTCAGAATCACAGGAAGCGGCAGCGGCAGCTTCCGTTCAGCTTGACGCTTGTTTTGCGGAGGATGCAGAGCGCGGCTGCCGCGCAACGAACGGCAAGCTGAGACAGTCCGAGTCACTTTGGATTTATCCCGGGGAAGGTAGTGGGTTCCGAGAAGAAACTTGGATCGACGGAACAAGGGGGAAAGAACCGGGAAGCGGAGGTTTGAAAGTGTCAGAATGGTGGACCGGGACCCGGTGCCGCTTCCTGCCGAGGTGCGGGCTAAACTGGCCGAGCTGGAGCTGGAGTTATCAGAGGGTGAGTACCACCGAGCCCCGCGGTTCTGCCGGGGAGGTCGGCTCCGAGTTTCAGATGGAAGTAGGAAAAGTGTTGAGCTGCGAGTTTGACTGTCAAAAGTTAAAGTCCAGAAGAATTCATGTATCTACTGTTGGTGGATGTTGGTTCTGGTTCGGATGCAGAGGAAATCAAAGCCACCTGGTCCGCTGAGGAGGGATTACAGACCTTTATTGTTGTAAAGAAGAAAACCGCACAAATTTTAGTGACTTGTGAACAGAATGAGACTCAACATAATTTAACAACAGATATCAGTAGATTATTGTTGAAATACGAGACAAAAATCTAAAACAAGTCAACATTTGTTCCTGTCTATTTAAATAATCCTTGTTCTGTTCAGGAACCTAACATTTCAAATTATTATCTAAAAGTTAAAAATAATTGTGTTTTATTCCTCTGTCTTTTGTATTTTTTCCCCACAGATTGAATGATTTAAAGACTAAAAGTGTAATTAAAGCTGTGTTTAAAACATGATTTTTGCAAATAATTACTCAGAAATCCCAAGAAAATCTGTCCTGACTGATTTAGTCAGATTTTACAGAATGATTGTCCTGTCGAACTGCTTCACTTCACAAGAAAACAATCACTGCAGCTGTGAAAAAGAAACAAATAAATCATAAAATATGCAAAAGTACAAGACCAAATTAAACAAATGTGAAATGCTTCAAAATTAAAATTCAAATGTGAAAAATACAAAAGCAGATTTGTGGTCTGATGAGAAAACAGGACTGTGAGGGGTTTTAAAATGGAAACAGAAGTAAAGCAATAAGTCTACAGAGTAAAAGTCAACAGTTTGCAGCTGTCAATTTTTACTTTTCTTCAAAAGCTAAAACAAATCAGAAAAAAATTCACCTAAACTGATGGGCGAAGCTAAAACTGAGCTGTTACAGTACAAACAATCACAATAAAGGCTAAAATGATGGAAAAAAAGTTAAAAATTCATTAAGCAAAAAGCTAAACTTAGCAACAGAGTAGCTGACTGTCATAATAAGAAAAACACTGACTAAACGAAAACTACTGGTAGCTAAACAGAAGCTGAAAGCTAAATCCGTCAGAACAGAAAATGAAAAGCTGAAACCAAAACAGAGGCTAAAAGCTAAAGCTAAAACCAGCAAAGCAAATGCTAAAAGAAAAAAACAGCTACAAGCTAAAACCCAGTGGACAACAAGCTGAAGTTTTTGCTACCTGACTAGCGGAACGTCTCTCTGAAAACACATCTGGAATATGTGTTTAAAAATCCAAACAGGATAACAATGGAGGGAATGCTGACTCAGCATTGCCCTTGTGATGAACTTTTTGTTGATTTGTTGGTCACCTGTCCTTGGCAGGAAACAGACAGCACCGTGACGTGCACTTCAACGTGCACGTTGCTGTCGTTCGGCTGCTCGGAGGATCTGCAGCTGTTTGCAGAGGCTCTAGCCACTGTAGGGATGAATGATATCTATTATATTCCACTTTTCTTTCATTTTTTGTTTTTTTTCACAGCAGTTCAGAGTTCTTTGCAAGATGCTGAGATGCAGCCTGGTTATTGATTTTCTCATTAGCTCCCCTCCTTCCTCCTCCTCCTCCTCAGATTGAAATGTCACATAGCTGCAGACTCACTCTGGGCCTGGAGAGGATCTCGGTGTCATATTTCAGCAGAGTTTTCTGTTTCTCGTGGAGGCTTCGCTGGACTCAGCCATGTATGGAGAAAAACTCAGGAAGGGAAGGGACCTTTTTTATTCCTTAAACAGCTGAGCCCAAATTCTCCTTTCTACTGCTGCAAATCCAACTCTGAAATAAAGGTCATTCATTTGGCTGCCTTGATGCTGAGATGTGTTATGGTTTGGATAACTCTCAGCTACTACCAAGCCAAGTTTTAGCTAATTATCTGTAAAACTGACTTGAGTTATGGCCATCTTTGTGTTATTGTCAGAATGCTGTGGCAGCCACCTTAAATTGGATTCGTTCTCAAAGTTAATTAGTTTTAGATGTAGAGATTATTTCCTAAACGTTTCATGAAATCCATCCTGTGTCTGTTTAAAACATTTTGCTAACAGAGGGACATTAAATATGAGAGGAGATGCAGTGGAAGATGGGAGGGTGGTGGGGTGTGGGGGAGGTGACACACTTTCATGTAAAATTTCTCTTCATGTAAACAAGAGAAGAGAAAGGGGGTCAGACGCCCCGCTGCATTATTTACACGCTTAGCTGATGCTGTGAATGCAAAGCTCCCCATCATCCTGCAGACTTTGACCCAAATTTCCAATTTCTACGCCCCCTCCCCCCATGGAGCCCCCCTGCCATGTGGGTGGTTGCCTGCAGAGCTTCACAGGGACCCAAGGAACCCCTGAGCAAGACATGAATCTCCCCCCCAGAGGGATTTCGGTGCTGCAGGTGGAAAAGAGCCTGGCGGGGCCGTCGGCTCCTTTGAGGTTTGTCGGTGTTGTGTCACCTGGGTGTGCAGGCGGAAACAACTCCTCCGTCAGCAGCGGATGATCGCGGATGTCTGGGAAAAACTCATCTAGGAGGAGGTAATGAAGCCGGCACCTCGGGGCTTTGGGATTAAACGAAATGAGCTCACTTTCACTTGTGTCTGAGCAGCTCGGCTGAAAACGGTCTGTTGAATCATTCGCTCAGGGAAAGCTAGTACTAGTCAAGACACCCCCCTTCAAAAAAATCATCATTTTAAACTCAAAACAAACATTTTCTTCCTCTTTGTGACCTAAATGCATCCCACAAGTCTTAGAATAAAAGTGTCCTTAAGCAGGGTTAAAAGCAGCCGTGATCGCTCTGACAGGTCTGAAAGATGTAGATTTACAAAAACACAACAGTTTCCCTATCATCTCACCACAAGACCTCTTTTATTAGTATAATTTTTTTTAAAGTCAGATTGCGGCTTTACAACCTTTTGAGGAAGGTTCAGGGCTAAAAACTGAAAATGAGAACTTTTTTCATCATGTTTCAGTGAAACTAAAGACTGAATAATCTGATGAATATTAGGCCTCCATAACAAGCTATCTGTCTGAAAACATTTTACACACACACACACACACACACACACACACACACACACACACACACACACACACACACACACACACACACA
>JAVKLF010000064.1:1340610-1353042 GCA_034783495.1 Millerichthys robustus | reverse complement strand
TGTGTGTGTGTGTGTGTGTGTGTGTGTGTGTGTGTGTGTGTGTGTGTGTTAGTAGGGATGTGGAAGGTGTTTCTGCCAGATTGCATCACTAGGCTGCTCAGACTGGCACCTTGAGCCCACCTTTCTGCTTCTGACTGTGAAAACAAATGAAATGCATTTTTTACACCAAAACACGAGCCACAGATGTTTCCTCAGCTCGCTGCTTCTTGTCCAGCCTGCATCCACTGCAGATTCCCAGATTTGACCCGTATTGATCCGGCTCACCGTTAACTCTGTTAAATAGTTTTGCTTTTATTTATATCTGTGCATTCAAATGAGAAAAACAAATTAAGTAAATATTATATTACCTTTATTTTACTATTTTACCTATAAATTAATCACTATTTAGAACTATGTGATATCCCATAAGCACCAAAGTAAAGTTGTTTCTGTTCAACAGTCAGAAAGTCTTACAGGCCACTGCCTGATGGCACGTTTTGTTTTAAATCTTCCACTCTGCTCAGTTTGTCATAGAAGGTACTGCTAACTTTGAAAGAGTGCACTCAGTTCTTGATCCCAGGGTCTGGTTCATGTGTCCAGCTGCTGAACTGGGCCCAAATTTCCGGGTTTCCGAGCTTTAGTCAGCACAGACAGTAGGCAGTCTGAGCTGAGCGATGAGGCTCCTAATCCATTTAAACAGTGCAGCTTTATTGGATTCTCTTTAAAGCAACGCGATATGGAGGCCTTGTGTGATTCATGTGGTTAGATGAGGGACTCGTTTTCGTTTCAGGCCTTGGCAACAACCTTCTGTTCCACCTTCTCTTTGGTTACTTCAGGCTCTACTTGTTATTTATGCATCTCTTTCATGCTTTGTGTCTTCTTTAATGAGTACCTCAGAGGTTGTTTTTTACACCTGAGCCTCAACTTTTCTTTCTTACACTCATAGTTTCTTCTGTTAAATGTGTGATCTGATTGTGCAGCCAAAGGAAGGAAGTCAAAGGAAACCTTTTGTTTAACTGTTAATTTAGTCTCGCAGGTGAACGCTGCTGCTCTTTCAGCTGTTTTTTTCTGAGGTTTGCTCGTCTTTTATGCTCTTTTGTCCTCTCAATGCTCTTTAGTCCTTTGTCAACTGACCCGTCATCGTAAAACCACGCTTTCTCTCTGAATCAGCTGCTGCCAGTCGACATGCTTTACAATAAAACACAGAAATAAAAACCTGTCTGGAACTGTTGTAGAGTGGTATTGCATAAACTGTTTTTGGTTTTGGCAGGAGAGCTTGTCCCTTGTGATCTTTGGATTGATATTTTGTTGACACAGAAACACCTGTTGAAGTCTACTGAAGCAAGCCACGACACACTTTCTGCTCTGCTTATGTAAACAAACCTCTCAGTAACGGCTGCAGTTCGAGGTGTAGCCATAAAGTGGATCTGAACATGGGAACAGCGAGTTCACACAAAAAATGTTCCGCATTCAAATTTGGTTTCATTTTTCTAAGAGGGCTTTATTCCAGATTACGTTGGTCGTGTTTGTGTTTAGAGTGAATTCTTGAGTCATGACTGGAAAAAAAAATAAAAAATTTGATAAAATAAATAAAAAACAATAACTTCTCTGGCTCAGTCTCAACTAATACCGCAGCAAATTAGCTCAGTGTCTGTGAAATTGACAGAATTTTAGCTATTGTAGTATTTTTTTTATTAAGGTTGGTAGACTGTGTCGGCCATCTTGAATTAGGTTGACTTCAACAGTTTATCTGTGAGAGATTCTGTGATAGTTTATGTGAGTTCCTTTGAAATTCATCCACTTGTTCATAAGATCTTTTGCCCCATTGTTGACAGTTTTGTTATATTTAGCTGTTTGCAGACAACAGGACATTTTACTTAGTCTCCACTGGTTAGTGCTGTAGGAAGTAATGACTTGTAAAATCCTGAATTGTGGCCTTTTTAGTTCCCTGACAAGCCCGTATTTCAGTCAGAGCAGATTTTAACAAAAAGGGTCCAAGTGATGAATTCCATCTGTGCCACAACGTGCAACAACCCATTTCTTCTACTTCTTATCCTTGGTATCTGACGCCAGCTGCCCTAATACGTGAAGGCATTCTCCAAACTGGTTACAGAAACCTTTAAGATGTAAGAAGTTAATGATTTGGCCACTCATCATTTATGTGACAAACTTTTTCATCAGCGCAGATCCAAAGATCCTTCTAGTTAAAGCTGCCAGGCTGATTAATTACAGCCCGTCGTGGTCAACATTTCACTAAGCACCTTTTAAAAAAAGAACAAAACAACATCAGGTCACCCTGTGCATGGAAAAATGATTCTAACAGGCCACATCTGCAGGAACAAACTGTTTTTCCAGAGCTGCCCCAACTATCTCACAATCCACAAGACTAAAAACATCTGGAGCGACGCGAGTACGGCTACGAAACGATTCTCGGGGGGTGGGGGCTCGCTGAAGAAAACATGCATCAGCAGGAAGAGGAAAGTCTGAGCTGGAGCTTCAAATCAGGATCTTAAAAATTGATGGCGATGGCAGCTTCTTTCCAAACTGAAGGAGGAAGAATAACTGGCGACCTGTGACCTCCGCCTCCTTCCTTGTTTACAAACCACTTTTTCCTCCTTCCTTTAGTAATGACAAACCCCAAACCTGACTGTTGGGAGTCTGGAGTGTTGCCAAGTTTGGCCGGGCAGGGCGTTGGAGGTTTACACAACTCCAGGTGGAGTATTTTACATATGTAAATAAAATGACATGACTCTGACCATCATTTCCTTCTGAGGCATCCAGGTGCTGATTATAACCTTTAACTCCAGGTTTGTTTTTACTCTGTAGAACAACTCAGAACTGAGAAGCTATTTTTATGAATCTGGAGAACATTTTTGTAAGTTTTGCCAGAACACAATCATCTGTACACGTAGGAATACACGAGATATCACTTCCTGTCAAAGACCCACATCAGGAACGGAGAGAAGCAGCGAGCTGAGTGAGCCAGACGTCTGATCATTGTCAATGTTTTAATTCTGTGGCTATTTGTTAAATAATTTTTCAGTTACTTTATATTTACACACGTTTTAGGTTAATAAATACGGTTAGAATGAAAATGTAGAATATAAGAAAAAAACAGAAAGTGGAATTTAGTCAAATGTCTAGTCTAGTTCATCTTTTCCAGAAGTAACTCTCGTCTAGGTCATAATTTTTTATAATCCCACGCCCAAGACTGGCTGCTTTTACCGTTGATGGTTTCTGAGCTGAGAACAAAAGCTGATTTGCATTTTTGTGCTGCTGCTGACTGAAGTCTGAGATCAGGAGCCACATTTATCTCTGTGTGATCAACATCAACGTGCAAAACGACAAAGAAGCACAGCCTCCGTTTGGGTGGAGTCAAGTTTTCAGTTTGGATACAGTTTGATGAACCAGAGAACAATAGAATCGTATGCACAAGTTAAAATAAAGACCACCTGTGTCGGTGTAGCAGTTGTTTTGTCCGTCAGGTGTTTCCAGGTATTACTTGCTCTCCAGGGAAAGGCGAAGGTGGACAATAAAGTTTTAAATGTGGTTGTAGCCGTAGTTGTAGACATTCAGCTAAAATTTGGTGTGGTAGTAGCTGAAAGTCATTCAAAACACAGTCTGAGCATCAACAGCATGGAATTGTGCATAACAGTAGTTTCAAGAAAAAACAAAAATAAAATTTTAGTTTAAAACTCAGCAGGCGATATGCATTCCTTTAGTTTTTTAACACAAGTACCTGCTATGAAAGTGAGTGATTTACCAAGATGGTGGGAAACATTTCTGCTGCACTAAGGTAAAAGGAGAAGCACTGAGTGGCAGCTATTCAGTCCAAGTGCTGCAGCTTTTGACCTTTTTAAAGAGGAGGGGGAGCCTTTTTGACCCACGTCATCTGTGAATGGTCTGTGTGAATGCACGGAGCAGAGCCTGTGGCGGGTGTCGGTGTTTTTCCTCGGATTAGCTTCGATTTGTCTTCATCCAGCTGATGAAGATTGATGAGCTGAGGTTTTGTGTTGTAACTCTTCATCCAATCTGATTTTCTCTTTTCTTTCAAAGGAATGGAATTTCATTGTTTGCTCTTGTCAGGCTAAAAAAAATTCCAAAACAAAACAAGCTCTCATAATTCCCTCTAGCAAACCCACCCACAACCCCAATTTGCTCATCAGCGGCATCAAGTATCCTTCCTCTCGCTCCGACTGCGTTGTGTAATCCCTCAACTTTTCAGTGCAGCTTTGTCCAGTTTTTTTTACTGAGTGTTTTGAATTACTCTGGCCTCTTTGGTTTGTGTTTTCATATAACTAGGCAACAATGGGAGCTTCAGTTTAGAAAGTGAGACTAAAAGTGCTTTTTTAAGCCACGCTGTGCGTGTGTAATGTCACTGAAACGCTCTGCTCACGAATGGCAAATATTACCTCAGATTATTATGGTTTAAGCCTATTAGGAAAGTTACACAACACTGACCTACTTTAATTATGACGAGAGCTATAAAATTGTTGGGTCAGGCTCAGAAAGTTGTGGTTTGACCTTCAAATAAAATGCTCAGGGCCTCATACAAACCCGCGGCCGGCCCTGATAGGAGTTCTGCTTCAGGATTGTAGTTCCTGTCCTCTGTAAGGTTTCCATCTTCCAGTTCTGGTCTAGTTTGCGTAGCCAGTGTGGTGTTTGTATGTTGGGTAATGAGGTAGTTATCTTTGTTTGTGAAGGATTGTATTTCACTGTGAACCAGGCCTTTAGAAAACCATCATTAAAATGTTGGAAAAACAGATTGTGTCGTTTGGATTTGATCAAAATGCAGACCTGCTTCTGCAGCCTGATTTCTTTAGTTTTGTTTTGGAATATGCTCTCTCATTCAGTTGTATCATTGCAAACAGCTGCCATCTTTGTCGGTATCTGTCTGACACTTGGCTGACGTTTAAATCTTGAGACATCTAAGGAACCCTGAGGAAGGGGAGGAGGAGGGATCAGACCTGCCTCAGTTCCTGGATGCTTCTCCGTGTTCTGGCCTCGTTCCAGCGGTGAAAGTAGACTGTCGACTCCTTTCAGGGTAATCTCAGAGTTTGGCTGACTGTGAGCCGTGCGAGTTGGGAGTTTGTGTGTTTTTGTTTTATTTATCTGCAGAGGTCGTGTTGCTGTCTGATAGCATCCAGTTAATAACTCCCACTCTTTGTTTCGGAGATATTAACAAAGTGTTCAGCCTGGAACCAGTTTTTAGTGTTTATCTGACAAACAAAACGGGCTGAAAGGGGCAGGTGGATGTTTACTCTGGGAGTGTGTGTGTGTGTGTGTGTGTTGGTCAGGTAGAACTCAACTTTACTTGTCTACTGGTTCCTGAGATATTTTGCTGACAAAACAAACACATTGCCCTGCGGGCAATCAAAAGTACATACAGATTTATCTGACACATTAAGGCTCATAAATAAATTGAATTCAAATAATAAATGAGATGTTTTGGAAAAATTTGATGTCAATTTACAGACATTTACCTGCAGATTAACCTGCTTCTGTCACAGAGAGTGCACTACACACACAAAACATCTGTAACATCAGAGATCATGGTTTTTTATTGTAGCAGAAAAACTGTATTATTAAACTAACAGGATAAAGTTTGATAATGAGGCAGATAAATTGGGACAAAAATATCAAATGGATACGTGAAGAAGAAGTCTTTGGGTTGAAGCTAAATGTTATGGTTTTTTAGTAAACCTGAGGTCAGTGCGGTTTAGATTCAGATCCCACTCATAAACACTTTGTAAAAACACAGAGAATACTCTGGAGAGCCCCTCATACTGTTTATAGTAACTGTACACAAAAAGTCTGGTAACTTTTACTTTTTTATAAACAAACATTTTTATCTTTAATTCTGCAGGGTTTGGTTTGGATTTCAAACTTTCTGCGTCTTTGAGCTGATTTAAAAAGATTTACAGAGCAATGGAGAAATGAGTGAAATTATTCCAGAAGACACGTGTTGTAAAAAACTATTTCACCTCATTAGTTTATTTGATGAAACAAAAGAACCAATTAACTGAAAGCTCTCTTTTTAATTGTAGACCCTCATTAAGTTTTACAAAGAAAAACTGCCTAAAGATTGTTGCATGTGATCTGAACTTGAAGGAAATGATTAAAATCATTACTGTATGAGAAATAATAGAGAGAAGAGCAGACAGTTTCTGATCACATGGCACCATTATTAAAGCAGAAGAGCATTGGGTTGTTATTTTATTTGTTCAGACCAAACTGCCTCCAGTAGAGAAGATTTGTCACTTCCTGTTACTCCCTTGTGTGGATCTGCTTGTATAAATACGATAATAAAATAACTAATTATGGTTTGGAGGTATAAAGAGTTGGGGTGGCAAGGCTAGAAGAATGATTGAATTCTGACAATATTGCCATTTTTATACTGAACTGTGTTTCATTATATGAGAATTGTTGGCAGAATTCAGGAAGCAGTGTCGTTATAAGGTTGAAGGTTTTACCCTCGACCTTTTCTTAAACCCCGAACTCATAAAGTAGAGTTTTGTGAGTTGTTTTAGGGTTTTGTGGGTGTGAAGAGATAATTAGTTACCCTGTGAAAGCACACAGCAGAAGGTAAACTTTCCGGCCTCACACAGTGTTCAGGCGGGCGTCTCGCTCTCTCAGGAAGCCTTTGTGTAAATCCAGGATCCGCTGAGCTGCCAGACAGAACTGAGAGGATCAAGCCGCTCTTGGTGCCGTCGCACGCTGGAGCAGGAAGCTGACTGTAATGTTGGATGGATTTGGAGGTGAAGTCACGCTGCATAATTAGGTTTCTTAGCCGGTATGCATAAAAATTCTTCCGATTCAGAGGCTCGGCGTTCTTTGACACAATGCACGTCACCTGCAACAGTTTTGGACAAAGATCCACACATTTTGAGCATTCATTGTGCAAAATTATATCACAAGAAATGAGTGAAGTGGCTCATGAGATATTTAGCTAACAGACAGGCACAAGCAAAAACAATATTGCCCACGTTTGCCTCTCGCTGGCGGGGATAATGCTCCTGATCTGTTGACAGTCGCCATAATTCTTCGCTGCAAGCTGTTTTAATTTTCCCATCAGGTAACGATTCTCTGGAAATTGAGCTGTTACTTGGTGTTGGATTAATTCTTCCCACTCCCAGCTAGATGCAGAATAAAGACGTGATGCCAGATTTTTACTGCATTTCTCATATTTATTTTTAATTGTAGCATCTGTTCCTTTACACAAGCTTACACTTGTTCTGAACTCGGCTTTCAGTTTGCCTCCAAATGCATTTTCCTGGCGGTGTAATTAGATGTTTTAGGGATTAGTTGCTAAAGCTTTAAGATATGTTATTTCATTAAGCGGACTGTTGTTTTAATTAGATTTTTTTTAATGAAGCTCATAGTTTTAGTGAAGATGAAACTGATTGTTGGCCTTTTTAAAGGTCAGCAGCAGGTTTTTGGCTCTCTGGTGGCCTTTAAGGTGGATACACCTCCTCTTACATCTCAATTAAACCTCTTTTTGTTCTTGAAGTGGCTCTATTCCCTCCAGTAATCACTTTTCTTTGCAGCCTCTTTCATGTCTTCTTTCTTCCTTTCATTTTTAACCCCATGTGAGTCTCATTTTTATGCCAAGTTTAAAATTCAGCAGCTGCAGATTTTTCTTCCCTTCTGACTTGTTTCATCACATTTCTTTGGGGTAGAAGTCTTTCTTTTTTCCTTTTTTTTTGGTTCACTGTCCTTGGATTGTTAAGGCAATTAGAACCTATAGGCTCTATTCCTTTTTAAATAAACTCTTGCATATTCCTTTATTTCCATCTCAGCATACAGACCGACAATTTTCTTTTGTTTTGACTCATGCCTTTGTTGAATATTTATTCTTCCTGATGCAGCAGGCTGTTGCTCTCTGTGTATTGGTTCAAGTCCAGTGTAGTTATGCTTCCATAACAGCACTTTGTCTCTTTTAAAGAGTGAAACCTGGATGCTTGTGTCCTCTGACCTGATTTGTCCTGAACCAGAGTGTAAAACAACCCTAAACAGATGGTCAGTGAGGATTCAGATGGAAGTCAGGGACATCATGGAGTCACGTGTACACTCTCCTGTATATCTGAATGAGACTTCCTGTTGCCTGGCTGGCACCATATGTTACTGATATTTCCTTCTAAAAGTCTGTTTTTTATCGAGGTGTCTTTTGCATCTGTGTCACAAAGAAGACATAAAAATGCTTTTGATATTATCCAGTTATTAAAAGCTCCACATTTTATTTACTGGCATTTTGTATTAAATATTGTAAAAATGATTTATAGAAGCTGACAATGAAGGAAGTTTCTTTAGTGAATCAGTGAAGATAAATGGTTTTAGTTTTTTCTCTTCTCGACCATGAACTCTTTTCAAACTCAAACTTTTATCATGTAGTCGTAGAATTTTAGCTCCTCGTGTTTGTCTTCCTCTGTGGATTTCTTTGTGTTTGTTGTGTTTCACCTTGTTGTGAACAGATTTCTGGACAGTTTCCTCTTTGTATCAAACTGTTGCCAGGCTTCTCTCTGCTTTTTGTTTCCTTCTCCTCCTCTGGCCCACATATGAACACCTCCAATCAGCCCTTCAGGCTCGGAGAGAGTCCGTATGTTCAATCCTTCTGTTTCAACTGGCATCTTTGGGGGCACCTGCAGAATGAACCGGAACAAGAGAAGTCAGTGCTTTCATGTCTTTACACTCTGTTTATGTCACGATGATAAAAGGCAGATGCTCAGATGAGGCGCGTGGATTCTGACCTAGATTTTGGTTGTAAACATTCTCCACAGAGGCAGTAATGTGATGTGGGATCAGAGTTTGCATAGGAAAAAAAGGGAGCGTGGGAGATGTATTTTGTCACATTTTAATCACATTTTTTTCTTTAATTCCGGTTTCTACTGCTGGTATTGTCAGTTATTTTATGTAGTCGCTTCTTTTCAGTGAAGAAACTTTAAATTAGTTCATCTCTCACTTTGCTTAAAATTCTGTGACCTTGTTTAATTCTCAAGTCTTAAGGTTGTGCTATCCAGTGTCTTCAAACTTGTAATAGCAGCTATTTTTTCATTTTATTTTCAAAAATTGCTAAAAATCTTTAAATAACCAGACAGTGATGGATGTAGACAGGTAAAAGAAGAGATTCTCCTCCTGCAGTTCTTCTAATAACGGTTTTAGCTCTGTGACACGTCTCCTCAGTCCAGACAGCATTTTGATGGAGGTCGACAGGGGTCACAGAGTTGACATTTCCAACCAGAGGGAACCCCACTGAAGCGTACTTTCCTCCTCCCATCAACATCTTAATCCATCTCTTTTCTCAACTTCTCTGGTTCCACATTTATGACAATTTGCTGCAAAAACACTCCATGTGCAGTCAGACCAAATGCACTGAAAATCAAACCTGCAAAGTGAAAACGGAGAACACAAAGGAAGATATAAAGAGTGAAAGGGGATGTTACATAATGGAGCGATTACCCTGAACCCAGTCATGATGAGGGATTGGCTCCTGGCCCATCTTGGCAGCAGGTTTCTAAAGACTTGGTCTAGAAACCCAGTTAGTGCTACTTATTGGACAGAACCCAGAGCTGATGCCGGACGGAGGACAGCTGATCTCCAGGAACGCTACGGATTAAACCATCGTTGCACAACCGGCAGCCTCGTCCAATTGGATGACATAGTTCAGTGCTGGTGGGCGATGCAAAGCTGCATGGGTAATTGCTGCTTCTCTTGTGTTAAACACCAACGTTCTCGTTAGATTTTGTGCTCTGCAGGGGAAACTAAAACTGAAAAGTTACTGTTTTTAGAAACTAAAGTCACAAACTTGGTCCAGCTGTCGTTGGTTTTGAAAGAAATATTTGAGCAGATTTTGGAGGCATCATTCCAAACTTCGGTTCATGCACCTATAATCCCTAAAGGATACATCTTAAAACCTTTGGAAACCTTAAGGCTTTTGATTTAGGTCAAATTTCAAATTTGTTAATTTGCCCAGCTGATGATGTAATTAAAATTTCACCAGAGCAATACAGGTGCAGAAGCCTCGTCTTTTCTCCGATTTTTTTGGAAATCTTTTAATGTGATAGAATCTTCAGTTGTCCCAACTTTCTGTTAAGAAACATTATTCAGAAACTATTTTTAAACTTTGTTTAGTCATCTTTACTTATGTGAGATTTAGTTTTTGTAGCCCCTGTCCAAACGTTTTAAAGATCTTTTTCTGCCATCAAACAAAAGAAGACTTAAAAAAAACTATTTTGGATTTGTGATTATAGACAACTTTTTTTGAGGCTGAGTATTTTTTTCACTGTGACCATGATCATTTGTTAAAGCACAACTTTGCACCGTCATTTGAATTCTTAGTCAGAGTTTGAGACTCTGGATTTTTGAGACCTTGTTGGCTCAAAAATCCTCTTAGGGTCTGTAATTTGGCTGTAGAATTGCACAATTTATATGTTTTCAGTAAAGTTACTGACCAACTGGTTGAAAATGGTGGCATATTGAATGGAGTTTAGCACTTTTTAAATCTAGAATTACCCTCAGGAGAGGAGAAACACCTGTACACTTTGTTTTTGTGCCAATTCCTCCTCAGCTGAAAGGAAATATTCAGTCTGGACTCATTCTTTGTTGCACATTTTTCTGCACAATTCACAAGAATGTCATGAGAAAATAAGAGTGCGCTAACGAAGGGGAGGAAATCAAGATGACAAATAGAGGCCGACCAGATAATGAGACAGTCTGGGGAATAATTGAGTTTGATGAAAGCAGGGTTTTGAGTGTGCGATAATTCAGGAAGTAAGAGAGATTGTGTTATACGTGTGGCATTCAGTGAAAGCCAGAGAAATATGAATCCAGTTGCTGATTATTGAGAAGAGTGAAATCGTTATCTTTTGTTAGTGTATTGTCTTTTAATTGCACTTGTTGCAGTTGCCGATAAGTCTCCTAGAAGCCCTTTTTGTTTTTGTTTTCTGGATTGCTGACCAGATTATTATTATTATTTCACATTGTTGGCTTTTTGTGGTCAGAGATGGTACATATTTACCTTGCATTAATACACAGGGCCCTTTGAAGTTATTCATATTGTATTGGTATTCAATCCATTTTTCCTGGATTCCACATTTTATTCCATAAACATGTCTATTATCCTAAAAAGTGTGTAATTATAAAGTGACTTAAATACATTTTTGCAGGGGGTGCTGTGCAGCTAATAGTATTTTGGAACAAAAACACAAGTTTTTTTTATCCCTGATACTAATTGAGTTGGAAAAATGTGTGTTAAATGGAGCGTAGAAGAGAGAGTGCATCTTCAACAACTTCTTTTCAAAGTAATATTTGTCTCTTTTATGGTTTACTCAAATTCTGAGGCGTAGCTGCAATAACGGCACCAGATTCCTAATGAAAACATCTGAAACCTTATTAAAGCTGTTTTTAATTGAATACTGCTTCTCTTAGCTCTTTGGCACAAGTGAATTGAGATGTTTTCAGTTTTATTTGTAGTTTTTGTGTTGGTTGAAAGCATCGCAGCTTGTTGATTTGCCTCAGGGTCTGCAGAGTAAAACTAGGTTAAACTCCTGCTTTTTTTATGCTAATTAGCCTCGTACTGAACATTTGAGTCCAAGACCTAAAATGTGTGCGTGTGGTGTGACGGTTTGTTTGATACTCTGAAAGCCCTACAGACGGCTTATAAACCTTAAAAGAGAACTTCCCAATAGGGTTGGTGTTGGTGATGCTAGGATGTAAAATGTTAAAACGTGTTGATAATTCGTGAAAACAGACAGATCATAGGACGGTCCGCATTCTATTTTCTTTTGGGATTGTTTAAACTTTCATATAATCATTAAATATTGCCTATTTCAAAATAAACTAAAGATCTGGTTGACATATTTTTGTAAATCTTCACTTCATCTATTATTAGATCTTGATAATGTTTTATCTTATCTTCTCTGCAGTCGCACTTTGTTCTTCTACACGTCTTATGACCGTCACCATCTGGCTGCAAACATGTTCATTGCTGCCCTGAGACCATAAACGCTCCCTGAGGGGGTTTTAAACAACCGTGTTTGGACTCTAATTCCCATGTTATGTTTTGCTGAAGTCAGAGGTCAGCTGTCTGTAGGTCCAGTTCTGTACTCTCAAACACAAACTGAGTCTTCAGCAACAGGTGGGTGATTGAAAAATCAGTTGTATTATTTTTATTATTATTATTACTAGATTACCAGATTAAACATGGTGAGAAAAACAGACATTTTTCTAGCCTTAAGTGATGCCTCCGCTCAGGCGAGACGCAGAGAAGGACCATTCAAAGCTTCTGTCAACAGGTGGTTGATTAAGATGCTGAGCTGCCGGCTGCTGACTTCATGGCAAAACAGCAGCCTTCATGGCAGTTCAGCTACTTTAAAATTAATGGATAGCATGTTTTTTTTATTTCCTGCAGCCCAAATTAAAGAGAGCGTTTTTATCGTTAGCAAAATATCTCATGAA
>JAVKLF010000064.1:1299360-1322842 GCA_034783495.1 Millerichthys robustus | reverse complement strand
AAAAGACCAAAAGGGCACTTGGAGGCAAGGAGCAAAAGGGGCAGGGGCTCAAGCCCCCCTAGCCCCCCCCCTCTGCACGTGCCTGATTACCTCACATCAAAAGTTGTTCTAATATTGTGCAGCCCTTTCCTTATTTGAAGAAAGTTTTAAAAATTAGCTGCTTATTCCTCAATGGTCTAAAACTAGAAGACTTTAATATATTTATGTGTAACATCTTTCTCTGTCTCATTGTAGTGGTTACAGTAGATTTCCTGGTCTTTGGTTTCATTTGAGAAACATCCCCAAGGCTCAAATTTTGCACAGATTCATACAAAGATGTAAATATTAGAAATATTAGCTTTTGGCAAAAACTGTACATTATTTATGGCTTATTGTCAGCACCACATGGCTCCTAAGTGTCACTTGATACGCAGGAAACCATGTTTTTCCTCCCGTCACATTTGTCTGTGTTTACTGTACATCTGAACTCTAAACCATTTCGACTGAAAATCATAACTAGTAGTTTTAAAGTTTTGAAGCCAATTTATGCTCAGTTGTTTAAAGCACATTTTATAAACGCAATATCTACTTTGTCATTTTTTCCCAAATATAAAGGCAGATTTTTAAAAAATGATTTCTCTGTGACTCAACACTATTATATTCTAAATCCAGGTAAAAATGGACTGCTTGCTGGTCTGCCTGAAGGAGATTTAGCCCCGAGTGAGCTGCCCATAAATGGCCACAATACAGAATACACAATACCTAAAGACAGGGTGGAGAATGGAGGGGAAGAGATGGAAAAGACAACAGAATGACATGCAATTCAAAGCTGCAACATCAGGCTGAATTAGTTTAGGAAACAGAAAGGTTGAAAGAAGTAAAGAAGTGCAGGAAAACTAGCTGATTAAAGTTTAAATAAGACAAACAGAAGAAGAAAAAATGACAAAGGAACTAAATGGTGAGAAAAAAAGAGAAAGTGAGGAGAGAGAGGTTTATATTCAGCCAACTGAAACACAGGAAAGTCCAAAGAATCATCTGTTCTGGATAACTGAGCTTCTGCAAGTCTTCAGCGAGTGTTGTTCAGATTTAAAGATGGTCACGCTTTACACCACATCTTCAAAGTTAATTTTATCAAGAAATAACATGTCAGATGTGCTGCAAGGTCAATATTTTAATAGCAGAAGTTGGAAAAACCTCGACAGGGACCCTGGACTGACTGCTGATGAGGAGGAGCAACTCGACTTCAAGCTCCGTTTTTTTAACCTTACCTCTGACCTGAGCCCAGCCACAATAATGATAATAATAATTAAAAATCAGCTGTATTAGTGTTATTGGTAAGCAGTGTATATTGTAAAAATAGGATCTGTCTTTCTATGTGTGTTGGTCCAGTGTTTGTTCAGTGGGAGATATACGTTGAGAAGCAGCATTCTTTGCACTAGGTGTATGCCAGCCTCTCTCTGTGTGTGTGTGTGTGTGTGGGTGTGGGTGTGTGGGTGTGTGGGTGTGGGTGTGTGTGGCCAGAAGGACCCTGTCAACCTGAGTGCAGTGTGAGGTGAAGTGACAGATTTGGATCAGCGGGGGGACGCGGCCACTGCAACTGTACCTCCATTAAATAATGTAGCAGCTCTAATTTATCGCCCTGAATTCTGGAGACAAAGTGTGTTTCCTGGGAGCATTCTTCATGTGAGCCAGTCTGAATCTGACAGCTTCAGGCAGGACATCGGGCAGAAACCTCAGACTGTCTGGAGGTCAGTCAGGAAGGGACGACGTGCTGACAGAAACACCTTTAACAAGGAGCTCGCTTCTGCCTTGTCTTGGAGGTAAACAAATTTCTTTGAACATAAGGATGCTAATTTATGGATAAAGATAAGTTGAAGGGTGTTGTTTTTGTTACTGAGCCTAATCGCAGTCAAATTTGTGCAACTTATTGGTTAAATTAGCTAATTAACAGAATAATTGAGTTGTTTTTGACGTTTTTCAGAAAATGAGGAGCATTTTTCTGAGCCTTTGTAGTTTTTGTATACCTTGTAGCTAAGCTGCACCCTGCTCTGAAATGTTACAAAGTTAGTTTCCCTTCACTCTAAAAGACTTTTCCTCCATAAATAGATAGGTAATTTTGTCTTGACTGATTTGTTTTCACCTGCATTCCTTCAATACTGCTTTTCTAAAAAAAAATAAATAAGTGTTTAAATGATCAGTTAATTTTTTTAAAAGCCCTGAAGGAAGCAACCTGTTGCAGCAGTAGAGCGTATATTCAGAGGATGTGGTCCTAGAGATGGAAAACATTCACCTCCTCACTCACACACTTTGAGCTACTCCTTTGTCCTTTCACACATTCACAAACTGACACTGTCATTAATAAGAGCTCTTAAAGGTTGTGTGTGTGTGTGTTTGGGCTGCGCTGACTTATTCCAGCTGACACCTAATGTTAAGAGTCCTTCCTTGGCTTCAGTCCTGCTCCTCGGGTCACGTTTAGTCACGTCAGTTTAGACTCTGACAATACAAGGAAACCCCATCAAGGAGCTGTCTTCCTTTGTTTTCAGCAGGAGGAACTTTGTAACAATGTATCTTTAGTTTTATGAGTCAATATTTTACCGTTTGAAGAAAATAAAACTAGTTGCAGAGCTAGAACCTGTTTTTAAAAGGTTGGTTAAGCTGAGATTTCTATATAAATTTTTTTTTATTATTGCCTCGTTGTTTTTCCCAAGTTTCACGTTCCATTGTTGGGTCACTCTTATGCACGCATACAGTCATGACTTGTGTATAGAAGAATTATAGTTGATTCCACTTAAAGTGATCTAGTAAAACTTACGTGTTGGTGGGCATGGTCACCCTGTGTCTCTTCATCTGAAAAATATGAAAATATATGCCAAAATGAAGTTTGTTAATTTAATTTATTTTTCAGTCAAAAAACTTACATTGTAAAACCATCAACACATGAGGCTTCTTAGCTGTTCTCTTGTGTGATGTGGGTGAACACGTAAAAACACCAAGATATTGGGGTCAGAGAAGCAGAGGAAAGGGAACACTCTGGAGATCAAACAGCGGATGAAAGCGGCGGCAGCAGAAAGATAGAGGCTCCAAAGATGGACGAGGAAGCACACAACAGGTCAGCCTGTCGGCGTGCAGGAGAGCGCCACAAAGAGAGAAAGTGCCGAGAGGTCCCCGGTGGGGAGATGAAGCCCCCCGCAGGAGGAGGGGAAGGATCTGTCGGCGGGTTTTGTTTCGGAGCGTGTTATTGTTGTTTTAAACAGCATGAAGAGCTCGGGGAGATGAAAAGATGGTCCGTTCGGCAGGAAGGAGGAGAAGATGGAGAACAGGCTGGGAGGGGCTGAGGTGGTACCGGTTTAATGGACTGACTGATTAACGGAACAGTCGTGAAGGTATGACTGCATGGGACATGAAAAGTGAAAATTAGATATTTTTATTTTGTTTCTTTCTCCAAGATTCCCAGTGAGCTACTGTCAGATTTAATTATGATGCCGCTTCATGTGGAAAAAAAAAGTATTCTCTTTCTGCAGCTAAATGTATTGACTGGCTTTTTTACTTTGGAAACCATAAATTGTCTGGTGTTTTTGTTTTAGTTTAGTTTTAGTTTGAAGTCTGTGTGGTTGTCTGTAGCGTTACCAAAATATCTCATAAACCAGTGGACATACTTCAGTAAAACTCTCAGAAAGTAATTATTGGATGGACATCTACAGCTGATGAATCTTTAGGGTCATCCCCATTCATGATGGCCGCCACAGCCAAGCAGACTTTGCAAACACAAAGCTTATTCAGTGCAGCAAATCTTGTAAATATTGGGCTAAAGTCTGGGGTGGTAGTGACTGAGAGTCATTCTGAAGGCCTCCTTGAATCAAGTTAACTGTAAAAGTTAATAAGTTCTAGTTAAACATTCAATAAGTACTTCTGTCCAGGGGTGTGTAAGATTTTTTTGTGAACACACAGACAAATGAACACAGACACGGGGACTTACATGATCACCCTCCTTTTGAGGTGATTTTTCAGTTGATGACTCCCCACCTTCAGATGAAGCTACAGTTATGTAAAGAGCTGCCAAAATCTCCACGAGTGTGTGCTGAGAGCATCGAGGCCATGTTAGCCTTGTTAGCATGTGACTGATATCTGTTGCACCTCCGGGATGTCTCGTCAAGAATGATTCCTGTTAAACTTTCAGAGGTTTTCTGAGTGCAGCTGGTGGCAGGCGGCCCTGCCTCAGCTTGTAATTGGATCCCAGAGCTGGTCATCATAACGTGGCAGGTACTGTATATCTGCTCACTGGGACTTTACTGCATCACATGGCTGCAGCTGAGGGAGACAGAAAGGTCACAGAATGAGAACCAGAGATTTATTTCACGGTGAATCAAACTCAGACCACTAACCTTTTCATTTGCAGGTAGATTCTCCCGACTACAGGTCTCTTCAGTGGCTCTGAGTTGGGCTGAAATACGCCCAAAGCAAAAGCTAATATTACAGTTTAATCTGAAACACAGAGGCTGGGGTTTTCTTCAGGTAAAATTAGAGTCTGATGTACTGTGAAATAACAAGTTCTGATGATTTATTATTAGAGTTAGTTTTATTACGTCAGACTTGATCATTTTATTGTCTACTTATAATTATTTTTGGTTCACAGAGTGCATAATTGGCTTAACAGTTAAATTTTACTTTTAGTTGATTTTTTTTAATCATAAACACAAAAGTTCCTTTTATAACTCAGCTAATTTGTACAAAGGAATTAAAAGTCACCACTTAATATAAATCTCTGTCATTAAAGGTGGCGAGCAATGTGAATTGTTTTTAAGTTAAATTCATCTTCTTGGGTAAAGTATAATCTTTACAGATCTTCCAAGTGGACAAACAACATCTGTTAGAGTGTTAAAGTACAGAAGGGATTCGTTGGAGTGTAATGGAGAGATGCAACATAATACAGAGATTACAGCAGCATGATGTAGACGGTTTTTTTCAGCTCATGGTGCTCAAGGTTTACCTTTAACCCACATCTCTCTGTTTCCTGTGAACTTCTGGAGAAAAAAAAGAAAAATCCTCGACAGGAGCTGCTGACGGAGCTAAGCACTGATTTGCTGTGTGTCAGAGGAGGTCCAGTTTCAGGTTTCAGGAGCTCATGGTGAGCTGCTGCTGTCATGTCACCCACCTGCGTTTCAAGCTCTGATAATAATACTCTTAGCTGTGCCTCTGAGACAACACATGGCTCAGATATACAGTGAGGCATACACCTGACCTGAATTTGAAATTTTATGTGAAGTTAACTCTGTATCTATCTGTATATAAACCTGAAGAGTCTGTAAAATTTGCCAGCCGAGTAAAAGCCTCTGACGCTGACGTCACTGCACCCTCCCTTATAGTTTTCCTTATGACTTCCCACAGATACCTGTTCTGCACCAGCTTCCATGTTGTTCCATTAACTGCAGACCCTTAGTGCACAGTGCAGGTGAAGATCTTTGGACTGCAGAGGAAGACTTCAGATAGCAGAGTGTTTTCTGCTTTTTGTCGATAAAGCCGGGGGATAAATTGAGCTACAGGCTGAGCTCGGCTATCCCTCGCAGTGTCAGCTGTTTGAGCCCCCCGTTGTGGTTTGTGTTTGCTGTTCCTCCTGCTGCCCTTGGGTCAAAAGGAGGTTAAAGGTAGTATCTCGCTGGGCTGTGACTGAAAGCAGTTAGTTGACAAGTGGTTTTTGTGAGAAGCGCATCAGAATATCACAAAATGTTGGGGAAGTTTTCAATTTTCTGGAACAGCCAGAGTTGTCAGGAATGTCTCAAAGTCATCTCAGTTATGTCACAGAAGTCTCCAACCTGTCTCGAGTGAGAGACAGAAAACATCACCAAATAAAACCTCTTTGGTTGCATGCAGTTTAAGATTATATAGAAAGTGTTTAAGAGCAAATAAAATAGATCCTAATGTAATACCAGATAGCTGTTATTACTGTCTGAACTACGGGAAGCAAAATAGTTTTCAGGCCTCTGTACAAAGAGTTTAGATTTATTTTCTTACTCCCTGTTGAATTATAGGGTATGTAGGCCAGTTGTTCAATTTTCTTTACATGCGTTTACTTTTGCAAGTCAAGCAGCAGTGAGAGAAACGGTTCAGTGTGTGTCGGTTTCCTTCCTCTTGATTTATAATGTATATGAGCACTTCTTTCCTTGTGTTAACATGTCATCACTCCGATGCAGAAGTGGGTGTAAGTGAATTGCATGTGTGAGGTTTGTCTGTCTCAGGATGTCTGTGTCCTGACTGGTGTGGCTTCTCGGTTCCCCTTTGCCTTGTTTCCAACATCCTGTTTTCACACACAAACACCCACCTGAGTCCTCATTGATCTGACCCGGGACTGCAGAGGCTTAAACAAACACCGAACATTCCCCCATGTACAAGAATGACTGATTTCTGTTCGCTTGAGCTGTTTAAACGTCCCAGAATTTTGCTAAATAAGATAAAACTGAGTATTTAGAGAAGCATACACATGTTCATTTATAATGTGAATATGCAGCTTTGTGTTTTATACAATAATCTGTCTGGAGCTACTAATCGAGTTGTTAACACAACAGCGCCAACAAAAGGATTTTTAGAAGCTGAACTAGAACTTTTGCCAATACTTACTAAAGTTAAAATCTGATGTGAATTCTCTGCAATTTCTGTAATGTGGAATGTAGATTATTCTGGAAAAACCTGTACTTAGGTTTAGATTTAAAAGTATACATGTCCATTTCTTTTCTCAGTAAAATAACTGAGATTGTGGGCCAGGTTTGAGTTAGGTTGCTGCACGCTCTCCAATCCCAAAACAAAATAAAAACAAGTTTTGTTGTGCATGTTGTTGTTTGATCAGTTGCTTTTCTTATTAAAATAGTTTATTTGTAAGATTTTCAGACTGTGATTAGATGTTTCATTCTAGCATTACTATCAGAAAAATGTATTTGAGTTCCGATTTTTATTGTTCTGGATTGTTTAGAGCTGGAACAGCAGCATCTAGTTCGTTGTCCTGACCAGGTAAATCTGGGTCGTTGGGGCGTGTCCACCACACCCACCTGGGCCTGCGGGTTAGATAAATAAACCGTTAGTGTCCCATTACAGCAGGTGCAAGTTTATCCTCTTTATTTAACAGTAATACGCAACACTGTGTATGGTTTTTAAACAACGTGATTCAGTAACTCTGTTAGGTTTGGTGGTTCTCTTATTCTAAGAATTTTACTTTGGTTCCAGTTTCATCACCGTGTCTTTAAAAATGAGACACACTGACACTAGTACACTAAATGACTCTAGCTTCTAGATCAGCATTGTGTATTAATATTAGGCTAAATTTAGCTTCTAGCTTCTGCAGTATGTCTAAACATGAAGCTGAAGTTAGTATTGTCTTTAAATACAAAGCTACAGTTAGCTCCCAGGTGGAAACACGTGTGTGTGTGTGTGTGTGTGTGTGTGTGTGTGTGTGTGTGTGTGTGTGCGTGCGTGCGTGCGTGCGTGTGTGGCTCTGGTTTGTTTGGACTCTGGAACATGTTGAAGTAATCAGAAGTATTACTGAATCTTTCTATATATATATTTTTTTTTTCTCATTTTTCCCTCCGTCATCCCCTCAATCAATTGGTCGCATTTTAGCATGAAATGAACCGTCTGCTTCGAGGCGAGATGTTAATGTGGGATGAATCTTCGTGTGGGTGTCGGTATCTTTCTCTGCATCGCTTGCCGCTCCCTTTTCATCTCAAGAGAATTCACTTCATTTGTGGACATAAATGTTACATGAGCCACACAGATGTTGTATATAGTTTATTATGAAAAGTCTAACAACAAAAGAATAAATAAAAATATTTACCGAACCTGTTGCAAAGCTCACATAACGCAGCAAAGACTTGTGGGAGCAGCCTAAAGCCACCCTGTGGGTTAAATTCACTTTGGAAACATGAAATCTTGACACAGAGCTATTTTTCTTCTGTGACAGATACAGGGAAGTAAATTTTCTTTTCTCGTCAGAGATTAAATGTGGCTCAGTTTCATCATGCTACCGTTAGCATTTCGCCTTTTAAGAGGAAGGGTAAATTTAGCGTTAACATTTTGCCTTTGAATACACTAGTAAAGTTAGCTTCTAGCTGTAGCTTTCTCTCTTTAAATGCTTAAATTTATTGTAACTGTATTTCTATAACATGTTTGAATGATTTGCTTTTTGTTAAAGTTACAAGGAGCCACTTCAGAGGGCACATGTAGCTCCAACATAGATTCTTTAAAATATGAAACTTTTTTTTTGTTTTACAGCTTACAAATCAATGTCAGTTTTTATGTCATTATTCCTGCACATAATTGCCTGTAAGGATTCTGCCATGCAACTCTAAAATAAATGCAAACATCCCTCAGACAACACAATAAACCTCTGACTTCACAACTCATTTGTTTTGACAACTCAACTGACCTTGACCTCCTTGTTCTCGTCCTTATTAATTTAGTAGTTTAACTCCAATCACATTAACTCAGAACTGAAATGAGATTTTAGCAGAAGGTGAATTTTAGCAAGTCGGGAAAACAAGAGAAAGAAATACTCCTTCACAGAGATCCATGTCACTAAGTCAGTCATCACCTTTCTGCACTTTTAGTAATTTGAACTTTTTGTAAAAACTGAGGTGGATGAAATCATGTGGCGGTGGATGGTCGGGTGGGCGGTGGTGTGGGGAGGGTATTGGTGGTTTATGGATCTTAATGGGCTCATCTAAATGTAAATGAGCAGTGAGGAGGAGACAAACTGTCTGCTGCTTGGATGGTGAAATGTTTAGGAGGCAAATTGTTTTGTTTAGTCACAAGCTTCGTTTCAGGTCTGTTCAGTGTTTACGAGGAAGGAGGATATTAACTCAAAGGTGCTGTTAGCATAGACTGTAACAGGTGTCATCTGCTTTCAAAATCTAACTTTGATAAAAATGCAGAACTCTCTCTCTCTATTGTCATCTTAAGGGCAATTGTTTTATTCATTTGTATTAGAAGACAGAAAAAAGAAATGGAAGCCTTTCAACTCACCTTTTAGCAGCACTGCAAGCATCAACAACCCCTACCTCCCGAAAATGCTCTTTGGTGATATTGAAAACATGCTAAATTTATGGTGTGACTTCCTGCTTAGACACAAGATGTAAAGTGGCAGGATTTCTAAATTTGAATTTACTGTTAAGGAAGATGCATGAAAATATAGATATAGCTTTAGTTGCTGTAATTATTGTAAAATCTTTGACAGAATTACTATTTTTCGATAATTATTATATATACTGTTGATACAAGAGATACCGCTTAATAAGTCTAGGAAACTAAGTGGATGTCCAAAAACAAACAAAAAAAAAACATTTAAAAATCAGAAACATTAACTGCAAGTGATGAAAATTTTGTCTTTTTTGTTGTTTATTTTGCTGAGATGCTTTTAATAGAAGATATTTTAAGGATGTATACTACAAGAGCATATTCCACCAGGAATAAAAAGGAGTTTCATGAATATAAATGTCAGTTTTATGCTCCATTGTGACTCTGCAGAAACTATCAACAATCCTGATTTGAGTATTTTTGGCAGTGGAGTCTCCAGCTGCTCTGTTAGCAGGTCAAACTGGGATTTGTCTTGTTGATTACTGCCCAGCACTGCAGATATAACCACCCGTGGTCTGACTGAGTGCTGAGTGTGTGTGTGTGTGTGTGTCAGGATTTTAACTTTATTAGCCGTGTCAGGAACACACATGTGGTCGGCGCAGATGCTGTGGAAACTCAGTTTGTGCCGTTGGACTGATTTAGGTTGCCAGAAGTGGGGAACACATTCAGACTAAATATGTGTTTGTGTTGCAGTTCTTGGAGGCCATTGTGGGTCCGAATGGGTTAAACACCAGCTGTGCAGCTGCTTGTGTGTTTGGATTCTGTAAAACCGAGGCAGAGTTCTGAGACCCTGATGTCATGGCTTGGATCCACTGTGGTTGTAGGATGACACCCACAGCATGTAAAAACGTCAAAATAAACTCAGGTGGACTTTTTAAAAGGCAGGACTTAAAGGGTTAAGTGAATTATGCCACCGCTGATGAGACTTTATATCTTCATGCTTTCTATCCAGTTCAACAATCTATTGTTGCTTTTTGTCGAGTCCCTCTGAAGATCCCACTGATTGTTTTCTTTTCTTCACCATTACCTCTCACTGGTGCTGGTCAGTTTTTAAACACAATGATTTGAGTAAACCAAAGAGTTTTTTTCTGTGTTTTACACCCAGTTCTTGTGGTTGTGTTGGAATAGTTCAGTAGTTACACCCTTCAAAAACTCATTTTCACTCAGATCTTCACCAAATTTGGACTGTTTTTCTTTCGCAGCTTGAGTATGAAGTGAGAGACACCCAAGGTTGAGTTTGAGGTTTTCTTGTTATTTCCACTTCTAACCCATGTAGTTTGTGAGTTGAAGGCCTTTTTGTCTGCTAACGGCACCGTCAGCCATGATCCTGAGGCAAAAAACAGAAATACTGAAACAATGAAGACAAGTATAACAGAGTTCAGAATATTTACCACAAACTGACTCTAAACTCACAGAAACGGACTTCTGCAGTTTCTTTCACTTCTCATTTTAACCGTCTGCACACTTGAGTCTCCTCTCAGCTGACTTTGTTACCCCTTCCAGGGTTTTTTCTCCTTTTCTGAAGAACTAATATTGATGTTCTCATGTCCACTGTTGACATGAGCTGAAACCTGAAGTGTAAAAAGTGTAAGGTCACACTTAAACACTCTTCTGCTCCTCGAGCTGTGATGGAGGCCGTTACAGAAGCTCATGTGGTGAATATCAAATTATTAGTAGAGATGTAAAAGTTGGTGAACTAATTAAGTCCCTGTCTACATGAAAACAGTGTTTTAGAAGTTCCAGAGTGAAATAAACGTTAAAATGCTAGTTGTTTTCTTGCCCCAGATTGTTTTTAAATAAACTCATGTTTCTGCGGGACGTGGCCGGCTCCATCACTTATTTTGAACGGACAGAAGAAGCACGAAGACGTGCGGCCATTTTGCAGAACTGTTTTGTGAAAGAGCCTCATGTGGATGAAAATGTTTCTAGAAACTGTTCTGCAGTTACAAGGAAGTTGAAAAAAAGCAGCTTTCCATAGTGGACAGGACTCATAAAACCCAATGTTTCTTACTCATCGTCTCAGAAATCAATGTGTTTTACCTCAGTTTTATCTGTAAATAGCAGCACAACAACAGTTATCTCTGTAATCTGAGTGAAAAGAAGAAGCCGTTCAGAGGCTGAGCAGCAGTTTTAGAGATCTGGGCTGCTCTCAGATTAAAACCACATTCATTGCGCTGCACACGCTGGTGTTTGGTCACATTTTGGGAATGTGAGTGTTATGCCAAGCAGCTGATTCTGGGCAGCACATGGAAATAGCTCTGCTGCTTCCATCAAACAAGCAGCTCTGGTTGTTTTAGGAATAAACCTTTGTACTATGGTTTGTCAACATCAATAAAATGCTTATTTTTCTCTAAAGAAGATTTAAAATGTTTCAGGAGTGTCTGCAACTTTTCAAAGATTCAATCTTTTTATTAAACACAAACGTGTCTGTCATATTTTGTCTTTTAGGATGTGGGTGGTTTTTGTAAAAATAACCTCTGATGCTGCACAGCGACCAGTGACTGAGCTTTACAGCTCACATGATTACCCACAATGCCAGTTGGCAGTGAACAGTGTGGCGTCAGTCCCGCGGTTTCTGGCTCAAGCTTCTTTATTTCCCATTCAGGAGATCCGGTTTTATCTGGCATCTGGGTGTGAAATGTTAATACAGTTTGATGGCTTTGCTCAGCCACTCTCTGTGTGTTTGTGTTATGCAGAATATAATCTGCAGGGATTAGGATCAGTTCTGACCAACCAAATAGTAGAGGGTTTGGACAAATGTAATTGCTAAATAAAATCCAGAACTGACAGAAACAATTCTCACTTCGAGCTTAGTGCTTTTATCTAAATGCCTTCTGATTTGTTTAAACACGATCTCCTCCAGGGTTAGGGTTACTTTTCTTCTTCTGAGTTTCTATTTATTTTTGGAGGACTTTGTTATGGGGCAGTAGCTGCAGAAAGTCTCAAAGGAGTTTCTCTACTGGCTGATTGTTTTAAACCACTTATGTACTTTTGAATTCATAAAAAGTTTCTTCGACACAACTGGCAGTAAAAGTTGTATTTTCAGCCTTCACTGTGTGAAAGGTGAAGTGATTTTGGCTGGTCCAACAACCTCCCTCAGTTTCATCACTCCAGTGTTTCTGTCTGTGGTTTTAAAACAACCAAAGAGAAAGTCCCTTAAAGTACCCTGAGCTCTGGAAAGAGCCTCTACCCCCTCCCCACATGAGCTGCTACTCTTCTCTCCTAAAATGCCTAAAAGCTCAGGACTCGGAGACACAAAGGTTCCTAGACGCCGACCTTCGATTTACAGCTTTTTTGTAGAACAACTTGTATTTTAAATGCCTAAAAAGGTAAAAGTTTCAAAGGTTATAAGTTTCATTTTCATAGTTTTATTAAAGGAAAGAGGATTGTAGCTGCTATGTGTTTCGTGGAGACTACATCTGCTCAGCCGCTCTGTAACCCCCTGAGTTACCAGCCAGCTCCGCTGACAGCTAAAGTCTGGGTCTCTGCTTCCTCCTCCTCTTCCTCCTCCTTTTCTTTAGATTGCAGCTGGCGGATGTAATTAAATTAAAAAGGAAGGGGTTTTTTTTGCATTCAGAGGCAGGATTGATGTAATATGTGTGCACGGGAATAAATCACCTGTAGGTGTGTGTGTTAGTCATAATGTTTTTAAAAGCCCATCACTTCAGCTGAGTATTTTTGTTTTCACAGCCTCAGTCAGTGCAGACATCTGGGAGATGCCCAGTCCAGCAGCTGCCAAAGCAATCAAGTGCTGAGAGAACAGTCACGTTTTTCAAAGCAGTCAAGACTTTTTCTTTTTGTAGGTCCAAATAGTTTCAGGCTCTTAGACCCTCAGGCACTCAGGAAAAAAAAAAAACAAACAGCTCTGCCAACATCAAATCCAAAAACACTACTTTTATTATTCTAAATTTGTCATTTTTTAGAGTCGTTCATTTTTACTTCCTTTTGGTTGGTTATCAGTTGTCTTTTTCTTAAATATCATTGGTTTAATGCTCATTTTCATCTGCCATCATGGAAGTTGGGCAATTAATTGTGTAAATTTGTGTCTGTGCGTGGCTTAAACTGTAAGTTTTACAGATATCAGGAGTAAATCCTGTGTGGTGAAAGTCAGATTGGGCAACCCCTAGGTCAGCGGGTGACGATGCATGCCATCAGGCAAGGCTCCATTTATTGGAATTTATTGGCATTAGAAAAGTTTTCAGTTTAATCTCACTGAATGCATGTATGTGTGGACAGGACAGGTGAAAAAAAAGGGAAGGCTCCATTTATTTTGGATTTTGTAAGGTTTTCAGGAATGTGTTATATTTTGTCTTTTACAGTCAAATTTAAGGAAACAATATGACTTTTTTCAGTTTATATTATTTTTAATTTCTTTTAGGAATCTGACGCCTTAATGAAGACTTTATATCTAAATTTTACCACCGATTTCTAAATCTTGTGTTTGGAGATTAAAAATAAAAAGTTAGCCTTGAATGTTTTTCTTTATTGAAGCTCAATATGTTGTTTGTTCTTGTTCATACAGAAGTTTCTTCATAAACTTGGTCAAGGAGTGAAAGCACCAGAATCTTAGTCTGAGATTATTTTCGACAGCAACATAACTGAACTCTAAAGATCCCAGTTTTTACAGGTTAAAGTTTCCTCTTCGTCCTGTTGGAGCAGATGAGAAGGAAGGTTAGGGGTTAAGCTGTAAAGCAGACAGAGTTTGTTTATGTGATTTATGTGTTTGTCAGAAGTCTAACTGCCACCGTCTCAGCCCTCAAGGTAAATATAATCTGACTGACAGCCAGTGCTGCTGACAGCACAGGTGTTTGCATGTGGGTGTCGGTGCGCTGCCACCTCAGCAGGATTCAGTATCAAAGGTTATCCTGGTCTATTTTTGTGGTTCTCTTTTATTTTTTTTATTTTTTTCCCTGACTCGGTTCTTCCAATCATATTTCAGCCTTCCTCTCTGACATATAATGAAAGTGTAGCTGTCAAATAATAAGTTTCAACTGGAGACCTCCTTGTCCACTGGTCTCTGTCTGATTTATTTATCTGAAAAACAAGCGTAGATCATTTTCAGTGGGCTACACACAACTCATAAAATATTATCTGTATTTGGGTTTGTTGGCTGGATTCAGAAGAGTTCTTGTCTGTATAAGAAACTCAGAATTTACTGAGAACATCCATTAAAATTAAATTAACATCACCTGGTATTCAGCATCTTTACACTCTGAGATTTAATCACAGAATGTAATGTTAGGATGACTGTGAGTTTAACTGACAGAAAAGATTATTATCTGAATATTATTTGGTTTAGTACATGTTGTGTGCTGAAACTGGGACCAAATCAATCCTTAAGTTCTGAATATTCACTTTAATGTTGCCTTAGAAAGTTTAAATAGAAAACAAGAATTATTAAGAAGAGTTACAGTTAAAAATATTCACTTATTTGTATTCTCACTCGGCCATTACACTGACAGATAACTCATTACATTTTCTGTTGTAAAACACTTCAACAAGGTAAGTTTTTTGTTTTGAGACTGTTAACAGCTTGTTATCGCCACCTTCTGGACTGGAGTATGAAACCGTAGCGGCGCTACAGTGTTGAAGGACAAACCAACACAAGTTTGTTTGGGTGTCTCACTCATTGAACAGAAGGAAACTGAGTACACAAGACCTTAAAACGAATCGTTCAGCAGTTTCTGTAAAATAGGAAAACAAAACTGGCAAATGATCATCTTCATGCTGAAGATTTATAGAAATTTATATTAGATGTTATGTTTCAGGAAAAATAAGATCTTTTAAAAACAAACTGTTGTTTCACTTCAGATAAATAAACAATGAAGACTGGTGATTTGGGACTGGAAGGGTAAAATGTAAATACTTTATTTCTTAACACAGAACACATTAATTTCCCAGGTGAGCTGATTATGGCAACATGGAAAATAACTTATTTTAAATATTGTTTTCATGCCTCAAACATTTGTTTCCATCCTCATGGATGGTGTAGATTTGAATCCAAGCTGTTGTAATCTGAATTAAATGCATGACTCTTGGCCTGTGGGATCTGATGGAAAAACTGACCCGGTGACCCAGATCTTCAGCTGTGAGCTCAGACCACGAGGGCTTGATGAGGGGACTTTCCTGGGACATGTGGGTCAGTTCTGTTGTGCAGCGTCATGAGAAAAAAGATGGCAGAAAGGAGCAAACTGCTGCAGAAACCCTCCCTCCCCTCTGTGTTTGTATTAAAATCGTCTTTGAGGATTAGTTTTGCTGCAGGATAACTACATTATTGCAGCTGAGCTTTAGAACTTAAGGTTCATCAGCGTTTCTGATTTCTGGGTAATTAGACACAATGGAGCCCAGTTTTTTAATTTTTATGCCTGATAAGTTTTCACTTCCATTGATCTTTGTAGAAAACATCCAGAACTTGACGAAAGCTACTTTGATGCAAATATGTTGTGGTTACTCGTGTACAAAGCAGTATTTGTTTGAGTATTTCTCACTGTCTGCTCCACACAGCAGAGTTCTGCTGTCAAACACAAGTCCTGGATTTCTCTCCTGAAGACGTTTTTACTGGTTGCTCCCAGTCTGACGGTCCAGACCTCTGAATCTGTCACAGGATTAATCTGCTGCTAAACATGAACAGAAAAGCTTTCGTTTGTTTATTTTTATTGTTAGCTGAATTTGTGCAAAGCAGCAGAAATATTTAGGTATGGTGCTGTTTTGCATTTTTATGCTTTCAGTTACGAGCAGTTGTGAGATATTATTCATCCACACTGCCTCCCTTTGTTGGCAGTTATTGTCATAGAAACTCAGAGAGATGGGAGTCAACCTTCCCGAGGGGTTACAGGCTGCAGATTCAGGTGTGTGTGTGTGTGTGTGTGTGTGTGTGTGTGTGTGTGTGTGTGTGTGTGTGTGTGTGTGTGTGTGTGTGTGTGCATCCTTTCCTCCCACTTCCCTGTGAAGTTGCCCGTCTAACAAACCCCCGTGTTTGTTTGGCTGGTGTCGCCGGGCAGCATGTTCGTGCAGGCAGGCTGGACCAACGAAGGAGAAGATGAGGTGGAGCCTCACACAAATGCACACTTTTCACCCAGGTGTTTTAGTTTTTTGTCGGAAGGTACAGGGTGAAGTAACTGTGAGCCAGTTTGCTGCTGCTGCACGGTGTTTGTTGCTCCTTCAGTCTGTTCTGTGCAGAGGAGGTCGGGCTGATCTGCTTTCAAACTAATAAGCTGATGGTCTTTGAGTGTTTGCAATAATTAAGAAAGTGTGTGTGTCGAGACTAAGCCATCTGTGCTCTTTTTACACACTGGTCTATAGATGAAGACAGCAGTTAGTCTTTTTTACTACTGATGCCTTTAAACGTTACACTCGGTGAGTGACGGGACGTTTTAGGATCCGATTTTTGAATTTATTTATTTATTTTCTCATTGACTAACTTGGCTTTAACTTGACTCAACTTGACATTTGCATGTATGTTGCTCCATTAGTCTCAATGGTAGTTACAGGAGCGGCACGTTTTGTTCCTCCGTGTTTTTCTTTTGCTTGTCTTGTTTTGACCGTAGCTGATTGTTTGTGTTTGAGTTCACCATGTGTTCTGATGTCACATCATTATGCTGACATGAAAACCATGGCAGCTGTTTCAGGGTAAACAAAGAACAGAGAAAACGGTTTGCTGATGGAACCTCCGGACAGTGAAATGTTGTAACGTATTTAAACAGCTCCTTTTATCTGAAACCAGTCCAAACTTGTGACAGCTTTGTGGTGCAGTTGTTTTTGTTTGTGGATTATTTTACTTTTTGTTTAGCTGTTTTCTGAGACTCTGATAGTTTTTCTTGTTGATGCAGAACAGTACCGTTAACAGGGTCATAGATTAATAAAAGATTTTCTTACCTTTGCCCATTTTAACTCTAACTCTCATCTCTAAGCCATTATTTGGAATTAGCCTTGATGATTCTTTTTTAGTTTTAGCAAAATTCTTTGTTTTTTTAATGTGCTTGACAGAACAATAGCTCTTACCATGTTGTCACAGGTGATTTAACTTGTTTTTTACTTAAGTAGAGTATCATCTACATTGCCCTGAGCTGACACTAAGGACTGGTATCAAGAACATTCCATAAATATTTTAATGAAACATTTTAAACACAAACAAAATCCAATTCTTTTGTTCTTTAAATCTAGAAGTTTTCCAGCTCAGCCTCAAGGTGTTGCTATTCTGCTTCATTTCCAGATCTTTCACTGGTTTCTTTTTGTGAACATTTAAAACATGTTTTATCCGTACATAAAAACCTCAGTTGAGTCTTAAAACCAGGTGCGGAAAAATATGGCAACATATGGTCGAAATAACTTGGCACAGATATTCTATTCGTTACAGCCATGAGGCTTTTACTGTAGCTCTTCAGTGAACGTCTGGGTTTCAGACATTGTTTCAGTTGTCTGCTGTGAGCTTATTGTCATCTGGGTCAGATTATTTATTACTAAAGCTTTGGTTTGTTTGTATTAAACCATTTCTGGCCTCAGTAGACTTGCAGAAAGCCGATCTTTTAGCACTCTGAGTATGTGAAGTGGTTGACACTGAGTTTACATCTACACAAATTTTATCTGTAAAACTGAGAAAGCTGTAAGCATTTTTCTGTTTGCTAATGGTGTGCATCTTGAATAGGATTGACTTGAATGAGTTAGCGAGTTCTCGGTGTACATTATTTTATTTCTTTCTGAGGGTTTTCTTAAAGTCTGTTCACTGGTTATGAGATATTTTGCTTAAGTCATTGGGATTAGTAGCAGAAACACTTAATGCAGTTGTTGGACTCCCTGATGTACCGCAGTAGCAGGAAAGTACTTTAAGCATTTCTGAATGGAACTGCATTGATCTGGTTGTTTTGCTCACGTTGTTGTGCTTTTATTTTGGAGCCTGATGAAGTGAATTATTTCTGTCTCCTCTCTAATGAACTGACAGCACTAATGAAGCCATGTGCTGCAGACAGATTCATTTCCTTGCTTGTTTCATGCGGTCAAACATAAACTCTGATGCAGGACTTTCCATCCAGACTTTCTTACGGAGCATTTAAAGGTTTAACTGCTACTAAAACCTACAGATGGTTATAAATTTCCAGATGTACATAGGATAACTTTAATTCACTGTAAACCTGGGCTTGCAATCCCACTTACAGTGAATTTATGGTTGTTTAAATGTGCTACGAGGAAAATTGGCCACATTTTCCTGTCGTAAGCAGTATGGAAGCCAGAGGAGTAAAAGTATGGCTGAAACACCAAGTTTGTGTACTACCGTATTTAGAGTGAGTTCTGTAGTTCTTGTGGTTTTACTGCTTTTGTTTTTGAGCCTCCAGAGTTTCAAAGGAAAGCCAGCACTGCTAAACATAAAACTGGCACAAAAAGAGGCCAAAAATGTCTTGCAGTCATGCTGCGCGGAGGATATTTTCTAACCCTAAACTGTTTTCTCACGAATCAGGAAGGAAATGTAATTTATATTGTGATGAAAACGATCGAAAAGTTGGTCCAGCTGATGATGCAGAAATTCAAAACATTTCTCACACAGTCTGAATGCACGATGACAGACTTCCTGTGAGTGTCTGTACCTGTATGAAAGTGAGTTTTAGTCCTGACTCGGCTTGTTTTTGCTATAAACCTCTAACCACTCACAGTTGATGCAGTTACAGGATACTGGGTGTGTGTCTGTGTGTTTTCTCTGCCCTCATTTCTGGGGGGAGAGCTTCTGGGTGTTCCCTCGTGTGTATGCAGTTAGATAGTTTTTTTGTTTTGTTTTTTTAGTATTCAGAAGAAACCAAAAGGCCTGTGTTGCAAACTGAAAACCACAGATGAGCCTGTTAACCAGGATGGGTTTGCAGCTGCTGTTTCTGGGTACATCAGCAGGTAAACTGGGAGCGTTATTCCCAGCAATGCTTCAGGCACCAGTCCACTCTATTGAATTTGACTCTGGTGTCATACAACCCCAAGCCTAAAAAAGTTTGGACGTTATGTATAATACATAAAAGAAAAAAACAGAACGGAATCATCTGAAAATCTCAAACGCATATTTTATTGACAATGGAACATAAACATAATAAATGTTGGAGCTAAGAAACTGTACTGCTTTTAGGAAAATTTAGAACAGCAACTCATCTAAAAATGGGACAGGGGCCACAAAAATGGTTTAGGGGCCAGTCTTACTTTTGTTTTTTGACCTCTTTTTATCTGTGGTGTTGGAATGTGGAAATCATACAGATCAGCTCTGTTTCCTTTTTAGGACCTGAACAGAAACGACCCTCTCCATTCTCATTCCCCTTCGTTTCTTCGTTTTTTAAATATATATATCTCTGATTTCTTTTTGTTGTATTATTTCCTTATCGTCTTTATCCTGCTGACAACCCCACCTCATTTCTGTCTCCTTAATATCCCTCCTTCTATTTTCTTACGGTTGTTTGACCTGCTTTGCTTCTCTCACACTGTATATGGTCACAGAGGCTCGGCAGGCTGCACAGCACAATCCCACTCCCCTCACACATTCCATCACCACAGGAAGAAAAAAATACTCTCAGGGTGTGATCGTATGCAGAGTACATTTGGATTTTGAACTTGGAAGTCTCCTCCTTAATCTGAGAGCTTTAATCTACAGCTTCACTCTGCCAACCAGATGTTAAAACTGACTGCAGGATGGTTTTTCTACCAATCCCCAGCCATAAACACGTTACCAGAGTCCACCCATGTTGGCTTGGATGCTTCTACTATCAGGTTAACTAGCTTAGCTTAAAATAAAAATATATAGTTTGAAAAATATAGCACCTTCACCGAAGAAGCTAAAACTGAGCTGAAAAACTTAAAAGAAGCCGAACATTAGCTAAAAGTAGCAAGTAGAGAAAGGTAAGCTTTAGTAATTAATAGAAGCAGAAGAGTAGCTAAAAGTGGCAAAAAGCTAGATAAAAACAAATAATAGCATACAAAGAGAGAAGTAGAGCATGTATTCTGTAGTAGTTTTCAAAGAGAAAAATGTTTTGAAAGAACTGAGAAGATCTTTGTGTATGTGTCTAAAATATTTTTAAATACAATTGAATGTTAAAAAACAATCTAAAAGTTACAAAAACCGAAAGTCATAGCATTCATCGCCTGAACAATTAAAGGTTTGGATAAATGTTTGACTAAAACGGCACAAAGTATGCAGAAGTAGTTAAGTTGGGGGCAAAATATACACTGAAAAAAAACCCCAACAAAAACAAAACAGGACAACCTTAGTGTGAATGCTGACTCAGCGTTAACACAGTAATAATTTGCAGACATTCAGGTCTCTAATATCAGTTTATATGATGAGTTGTTGGACCTTTAAAGGGATACAGAGGTCAACCAGCAGTGTGTTTGTTGGAAGCCTGGCGGCGGTGCAGAGGCTGCAGCTCGCTCTTTGTTTATGTATGGAGGGAATTTATGGAGGCCTTATAGAGAAGTCATACAGCTGTCACCGGGTGTGTGCATCCATATTTCACACGGTTCCGAGGCCAGGCGCTGCAGCTGGATGTGCACCTTACAAGGCGCTTTATGCAGGGTTAGAATGCATGTTCTTTTACATAAAACTTGCTCTGATTTAGTTTGGGAAACCACAATATAACATTTGAGCACCTCTAAGCAGGGAGAGTGTAGATAAAAGTAGTTTTTTTATTGTAATATGGTGATGATGTTTGAAAATACGTAAAGCAGTTGAATGGTGCACCGTAGTGCATCAGGTGGGTGAGATTCTATGGTGAAAAACTAACAAACAGCGTTTTTGACTGACTTTCATAAAATGGTTGATCTCAAAGTTGTCAGTTGATATTTAATAACAGGACATCCCAGATTTACTGTAAACTAATATAATAATAAAGGTACTTGTTGCAAAGTAATGAAGACTGGACACACAAAAAGAAAATCACAGAGCAAAAAAAAATAAATCTAATTCACAGAGATTTTTGTTTAGTTTATTCCTCCCATCAGCAGCTCTTTCCCCCTGACTGTTTGACTGACTGAACACAGATCTGTTGCTGTCTCTAACCGAATCCTTTCTCTGACGGACATCTCCATGTCACCTGGACCCCTCTTTCCTCTTAAGTCCTGTTAAATCCGCTGAACATGACAGCAGCAGGCACAGGAAGTCGGCCCTCGGCTCATTTATGGTGCATCTCATTCTACCTCGCCGTGACCTTTCTCCTCTCCTCTCGACGTGAACCTGTTTCCGGTTTCGGGCCCCATCTCTGCATGACGTTAGATTCCCCATCAGAGATGCTAATTACTGCCATGTGCCTTTCCTTCACGCTACCAGGGTCTCAATGCTGCCAGCGTCACACATGACGTCTCAACCACTTAGTCACTTTTGTGTGTTTTTAAGAAGGGTTTGTCAGGTCAGCAGCAGAAAAAGATTTTTCTTTCATGTTCTACAGATCAGCTGCCGGTTTAGTGTCACTTGGGTCGGTTTCAGTTATTTCCCACAGCTTAAATCAGCCAACTCGCCTCGCGGCTCCATTTATTTATTTGACTAAACGACAGGACTGTCACTGCACGATGCACGTCTCATGATTTATCAGTTTCAGTTCTTACAAAAAATATCAGACGTAAAAAAAAACATTAAGCAGCAGGAACTTTGACTTTTGATGAAGTGGATCTTTGAGAGGAACAATTTAACAAATAACTAAAACCTTAATCAAACATGACTAATGATCTGATTGGTTTCATCCAAAGCTCTTGAAATAAAAATAAAATAATATGGCATTAAATACAGAGAAAGTGTTTTTTATTTTGGAAAATATTCCTATCTAGCAGAAATTGCAGATTTTATTCAAGCCAGAACATCACCTGGTGTCTCCTTCTCTGGTTTGTGTTTTCTTGAAGTTTACCACAAAGAAACTTTTTTATTTACATTTCAGCATTTAACTGTCACACTAGCTCTAAAACACGGCAGCATTTAGTGTCGTTCTTATTCTTCACTTCTCACATCCAAACTTCTCTGCACACGTTGTTGAAGACATTTTTCTGAGATTCGCCGTCTGTTTACCTGATCTGCAGATTGTCAAGTCTGAGAGAGGCAGCCCGTGTTGACTTTATGAAAAAAGGAAAAAAGAAACAAGTCAAGAACAGATAAGAGCACATTAAAACATGAAGAGTGGATAGAAGTAAATAAAAAGTCATGGAGTTGAACGTTCTCAAAAAGAAATGTAAAGTTTAGTTTATTTCGAAGTGTTCAAGCTGAGACGGTTTAAGGAGGCTATCTGGACACCGCTGTTATGATGTTGCAGTTTTTCTGTCAGATTTATTTTATTTATTTATTATTTTGACCCTGGAAGGCTGGACAGACTCAACTTGGCTTGAAAGTAAGAAAGGGGGGCTTTGATTTAAAAAAAAAAAAAAAAAAAAAACGTTGGGAGCACTATAAACAACACTGGTTGAACCCAGAGTTAAACTCATCTATTATTTACTGTTGATGAGTCATCTCTAGTTTATTTATCCGCAAAGTCACTTGCCAAAAACATTTTTCTGTAAAAATGAGTCAAACTCCTCCTGCCTGGTTGTCCCTGGAAGTCCATTCTATAAATCATTTGTAAGTCCAGAGTTCTGGATTCAAAAGTTCTTGGAGTTATCACTCCTGTCAGAAGGTTTTGTGATGAAATGCACCCTGTAATATTTTGGCTCCCAGTTGTTTACACGTCCCATCACAGTCACACGTACAACCAAACGGACCCATCTGGACCTGGCTGAGTCAAGCAAATGACTGCAGAATGTGAAACGTCAAAGTGTTTTCTACATTCTTTAATCTTAAAACAAAGTTCTGCAGTTTTAGAAAGCTTGAAGCCTGTGCATGATTGTTCTCTGTACCGGTGTCTTTACTGTGATCAGGATAGAAAAATAATTTCTCTTTCCTCCTGCAGGTGATATCACACAGAAGGGCTATGAGAAGAAGCGATGCAAGTTGATTGGAGCCTACCTCCCTCAAACACAAGGTAAAACTGACCCTTTCTTCCTCTTCTTTTGTTTTTCAACAGTTTTGAAAAAAGATCATAAAGAGCATCTCATCAGAATATTTTCTAATAGTCAAAGTTACCGTATTTTTCGGACCATAAAGCGCACCGGATTATAAGGTTCAGTATCAATAAACTAATCTATTTTCCATTTTTTTCATACATAAGGCGCACCGGATAATAAAGCACAATATCAATGAACAAGTCTATTTTCATACATAAAGCTCCTCCTATTATAAAGGCACATTAAGCAAAACAAAAGTAATTTAAATCAAACTTTATCTAACTACCGTAATTCACAATAACTTTCAACAATAACTCAATAATAACAATAATTCTCAACATTGTTCAGTTGTAAGACATAAAATACAAAACAATACACTCACATTTTCAGTTCCTAACTCTTCCATAAA
>JAVKLF010000064.1:1261022-1273002 GCA_034783495.1 Millerichthys robustus | reverse complement strand
GATCTGCCGTTTTCCTCATCGACCGAAATCGTGCACAATGTTGGAGGCATCGCGGGGCTCAAACACTTTGATGTCATCCAATAAAGATGACATAAACTTGTTAGTTCCTCTGTCCATTGTTGTTGCTGATATTTGGTGAAAATCCGGCAGAAACGATGCACTAATCGGCTCAGAAATACTCTTCAGAGAGTCAGTCCGAATGGATGACGCCATGTTTACATAGAAAAAAAGCGCAGCGAGGCTTTGTTTGTGAGACCTGCGGCCACGTGAGACTGTCTAGGTCGGTTGTGGGCGGAGCTTGGTAAGGTCCATTATGGGTAAACTTCACCATCAGTCCTAAAGTCTTTATTCCAGAAATCTTGTGGTTCGGTCACATGAAAGTTTGCAAACCTAAGCTGTGCTGCAGTATATAAATGTGTTTATATGTATAAAAAATAAATACCGGTATGTGCTTTTCATTTTGCATGTTGGCACACCAGTTATTACCAGCTATATTTACCAGACTGTATCTCTGTTAGGACCCCTCGGTGTTGGGGAGTCAGTTTCAGTTTCTGACCCTTGAACACAACCAGCTGGATTTCTTCTGCAGCTCCTCCTTTGTTTTGTTGCTGTTTTTTTTTTCAGATTTATTGCTTTTAATCACAGCTGGGTTAAATAAAAAAAAAAAACAACAACAAACACTCCTTATATGTCATCTCGCAGGATTTTTGAGCTGCGGCCAACATAAAATATAAAGCTCTCTTTAGGGCCATTACTCAAAAACTGACTCATGCTTATTCGCTCCTTATTTCCCTGTTATAATTGTTATATCACATTCTGGGCACGTCATATCAATTTACATTTTTCATATAGAAAATGATCAGAATAAGAGTTATGACGCCCACCACGTCTCTGTCCTCCACTTCTCTTTTATCTGTACTTAAAGCTTGATTTCTGGCTCAGCTGGAAACTAACTCAAGACCAGCTGAATGCTGACTAATCGAGTGGTTCAGACACAAGACTGCATGTTTTAATTATGTCTTCTTTTTTTCTTCCGGTTCAGTGTGAGTTACAGATCAATCTGTCTTTTTTTTTTTAAACAATTTCACAGTTTAACGAGCAGCACACTAAATTACAGTTTTTGTCTTATTTCAGCAGAGGGACGTAACCAAGTTGTTCATGGAAATGAATTTTAATGAGAACGTGTTCTGAAGCAGATTTTATTACACCAAGATGAATGAAGGATGTGTTTTGTAAAAACCACATTAGAGGTTTGATTTCTTTGTGAGGAAACAAACTCAGAACAGTTTGAGGAAATAAGACTTGAGAGGAGTAAAATATTGTCTGTGGACCTGATTTGACTTGAAGTAATTCTCCATTTGCAGCTGATTGAAGGTGTTTTTGTTTTTCTTTCAGATTTTAATAAAGCAGCAGCCCCACAATTCTGACATTTTATTGAGAACAATGAACAATAAATAATCCATTGAAACATTTTAATTGAAATATCAGTTACCAATCTTAAGACTTCACCTAAGGATGACAGTTTAATCATCTAAAATTAGATCAGAACCAGATTCAAATCCATATAGTTTGATATCTTTGAGAAAAAGCAGTTTCATCCCTCAGGATGATGTAAACATACACTGTAAAAAAGTCACAGCTTCTATATAACCATCAGTAACTATTGCAGTAAAATTGTAAAGTAGACACAGCAGGTTTGTTCTTTTTGCTGCAAAACACAACTGAGCTTATAATAAAACCCATAAATAAGAGCCTTCAGCTCATAAAAACGAGCCTTACCTTCGTGCAGCACTTATCTGCAGCAACACATCCTCTCATCGTGATCATCTGCAGATGAAACCCGAGCGCCTCCAGTGAGATCTGCACATATCAATATTAGACCCGTTAAAGCATCGTTATCATTCATTGAAACACACTTAGCTTATAGCACACGCACAGTATACCCTCTGCTGATGTTTATGGAAGCTATTAAGCAGCACTCCAGCAGGGTTGACTGGGAGCATCACAACATGCAACTGGAGCTGAACTGGGTCCAGGATATCAGGGCAGAAGATAACCACCTCACTGTGATGTAATAACATCTTCAGTTTTCATCTGTACAAGATGGCGTGTTGCAACGTACCTCTTTCCTGCATATATGATGCGATTTTAGGGCAATTAATTATCCTAAAAAGTAAAGAAATACAGTGAAATATAGATACGTAGTTGGCTTTTACATCATTAGAAAACAAAACACTCATCTAGATTGGATGGTGACCCCAGATGAGTGGATGTAAATATTTAAGTGTTAAAGTGATAATGAAGTCTGAGCTTGGAGATGAATTTAAATTAAAAAAAGTACAAAATAAAAACCTGTTAATTCAAATTTTGGAAATACGGAAGCAATAAATGACAGAGGTGTTGGCTGGACATCTTCTAAATTATTCAGTTTTTTTCTTTTCTAATAAAACCATCATCACTCAACATCCCAAACACAAAATGAGCTCCTCTGCTTAACTGTTGCATCCCTCTACATTTCATTTGCCGTAACCATTGTGTGGTTTCTCCTCCTGTGTGTAGGTGGCGCTCGTCTTTCCCAACAATGACCCGGGTGCCTTCATGACGGCGTTTTACGGCTGCTTGCTGGCTGAGGTTGTGCCTGTGCCAATAGAAGTCCCGCTGACCAGGAAGGTAAATGTTTTACTCCAACACTCAGATCTACACCCACTTTATTAGGTCCACCTGTTGGAATGCTCAACTCAAACAGGTTATCGGCCAATCACGTGGCAGCAACTTCGTCCGTTTAGGCGTCTAGACGAGGTGAAGACAACTTTATAAAGCTCAAACAGGAATCTAGAAAATGATGGAAAGACAGCAGCAGCTCAAATGATCATTCCAACTAAATAAAAGTGGAAAAGTCAATCATGAGTTTGGTGTCATGCATTAATTTGATCTCCTTAGTTTTTATTTTTTTATTTAATGAAATTTGTTTTTACCTGCTTAGTTTTGTCTGTAAGTTGTGTAAAACAGAAGAACTGAGCAGGAAGCTCATCTGACTGGTTCATCACGTTGGATCTGTCCGTCTGCAGGACGCCGGCAGTCAGCAGATCGGGTTTTTGTTGGGCAGCTGTGGAGTCACCGTGGCTCTGACCAGCGACGCCTGCCATAAAGGGTTACCCAAAAGTGCCACAGGAGAGATCCCACAGTTCAAAGGTCAGACACACACCACCTTCCATTGTGACACTTCTGTCTACACCAGCATACAGGGTGCAAAACAACAAACTGAACAGGAACATCAAAACTCAACATTCACACGAAAATAAACAATATTTGCTAAGTGTTTAAGTTCTTTGTAAAGTCCTAAACCCTTGAAATATTGTCGACTCACTAAAATAACCAGGCATAGCTGAAATCCCTTGATTTAAAGCTTCAGTGATCTGTGACAAAGACTCCACACACAGGTCAAAGGTCAGATGTCAGAGCGCTGTATTTTTTATAATCATGCAGAGTTTCTCAGTGGAACGAATAAACCGAGTGATGGGAGCAGACAGCTGGGATGAGACACGCATGACAGGATGATGGAGTGATGTGGAGGGAGTTGGTGAAGTGGTGAAACGGATCGATGGACAAACAAGTGGCAACCGGAGAGAAGAGAGGCAGAGTCTCGCTGTGATAAATAACCACTGTTTGCTTTCAGTAATGGGTTTAAAAATAGCAACGTGATGGCAGCAGACTCTTTGCTCCCCACTAAGCGTAGATTTGAGATTGTGCGTGCCGCTCATTAAATCTGAGTGCATCTCGTATTGATCTTGTATTAAAGCTGCTTTCATCCACGAGACGGATCGGTTCCTTCCTAGCAGAGCAAACGTTAGCTGGACTCAGGACGGAACATCGTCTCGTTTTTAATTTGGCAACTCTCTTAAACTTAGTAAGAGAGACTGGTCTTGAGTAATTTTATATGTCATGAGATCATATTTCATGAGTTTGTCAACAACCAATCGGTTACAAGTTTCAACAAAAACAGCTTTAACTCCATTTCTTTTGTCAGCATGCCATGGTTTTGGTTTAAAAACCTGACATGAAACACTGCGGGTGATGTGTACTTTTTAAAAGGTACAGCAAAAATGCTTGAATCTCTGTTTTTGTATTCTTTTGTTAACAGGTTGGCCCAAGGTGTTGTGGTTTGTCACAGAGTCCAAATACCTCTCCAAACCTCCCCGAGACTGGTTCCCACAAATCAAGGATGCCAACCAGGACACCGCCTACATCGAGGTAACACACGTTAATACAGCAGACTGTTTCCTCTTTTTGTCCTCGGATCAATGCAGCGATACGTTAGATTATCTTATCTGAGAGGATGTTTTATCTCAGGCAGCTGCAGGTCAGAGCTGTTATCAGCCGGGATGATTGATTTCATTTAATGCAACGTCCTTTTAAGCAGCTGGACACAAAGTGAACAGGCAGCGGAGAGAAATGTCTCCCTGATTGCATTTTAAATTGAAAACGACAAAAAAATGATTAAAGAAGAGGGATGATTGGAAAAAAAATAACCTTCTATTTTCAACAGAGAGAACATCTCTGACAGTTAAAACAAATCACTTCAGATTTTTCTGTGCTGTTTTTAAACATCCCAACATGATTTTCGTCTTTAACAGCAGCTCATCATAGACGTTAGTGCGACCTGCCAGATTTTATTTTGAAATGACACATTACTGTGACCTAACAGCACTCAGATATTTAATTATTTAGCTCTAAAATAATATTATTGTCACTTTGTGTTTCCAGTCTGAGGATATCTTTGTTTGTTTGCAAACACACATCTTTATGATGTTTTTGCTTTTATTGAAGCATCTCCTGAATCTAAACTGTTTTTTAATCCTAATTAGGGTTTAATAAACATAAAAGTTTTTAATATTTGAGTATGTGCAGCTGATTATGTCTTGCTTATATCTCTTTTTACCTTTTCAACATTTCCAAACATATTTAAGGAATGAAGACTTTGTACCTTTGAATGTTTGTAAATTTTGATCATTTTATTTTAAAAAACAACAGCCAAGGATAACTTTTTTGTCATCCCACTGATTACAGTACAAGACATGTAAAGATGGCGGCGTGCTGGGTGTGACGGTGACGAGGGTTGCGATGCTCACACACTGCCAGGCCCTCACACAGTCCTGCTCGTACACAGAAGGTAAAGAAGTCTTATCTGGACCCAGATCAGCTGTCAAATGTCAGAGCACAGCTCTGAGTTTTTTCCTCTCCAAATCTTCTGTTTCTGTTTGCAGCTGAGACCGTAGTGAATGTTTTAGACTTCAAGAAGGATGTGGGGCTGTGGCACGCCGTCCTGACTGTAAGAACTGCCTTTAATCTACGTCTGTAAGAAAATAAAAATGATCTGTGTAAGAACTTTTCCTTGTTCTGTCCCTCAGAGTGTGATGAACATGATGCATGTCATCAGCGTTCCCTACGCCCTGATGAAGGTGAACCCGCTGTCCTGGATCCAAAAGGTCTGCCAGTACAAAGGTAACCAAGGCAGAAACAGAAGAGTATTAAAAAGAAAACAGCTAATACAAGAAATCCTTTCTGGTTTAGTTTAAACAGTCACACAGGTTGAGTTGCTATTTAATCTCATTTTCTCTTGTTTTCAGAATTTAAGCTCAGATTTTGTGTGTGATGTGTTGTCTGCAGCCAGGGTGGCCTGTGTGAAGTCCCGGGACATGCACTGGGCTCTGGTGGCCCATCGGGACCAGAGGGACGTCAACCTGAGCTCCCTGCGCATGCTGGTGGTGGCTGACGGGTCCAACCCATGTAGGGAAACCTTTCCTGTGTTCTAGTTTGGTTTTCAGAGGGTGTATTTAGAAAGTAGGGAAAATCCAAAAAGCATACCTTCTCTCAGTCTTGACTGTAAACCAAATTAGACTTGTTGAAATGTTGCACAGATTCTTGTCAGATGTCTTTTTTTTTCTTTGACTTTAAGGTTCTTTGACTTCACCTGCACAATTTTGCTGCAAAGTCTTATTAACCCTTGGTTCTACAGGGTTTTGGAAAACGATGGAATTATTTAGGGTGTTTAAAAAAGTTCCTAAATTTTTCTGTAGTAGATTTGCAGCAGAAAATAACTCAGTCCTGAGGTTTTCCAACAGAACGTACGGTCCTTCTCTGATAGTTGTTACAGTTATATTTAAGTAATTCATTACAAGCCAGCTTTTAGAGACTAATAAAAAACTGACTTTAACAGGCTGTACTTGTTTTTCTTTTAATTACTTTGGCAGTGAGCTCGTTAAAGACATCTTAACTTCTAATTAAATATGGAAAGTTTAGATCTTTACTTAAAACTTGTATGGTGGTCCGCTTCAGAGATTTAAACTTACTGCTTTTTCTGTTGCAAGAAGTAAAACCGGATTCTGACTGAGCAGGCTTTTCTGTCTGTTAGGGTCAATCTCATCCTGTGACGCGTTCCTCAACGTCTTCCAGACTAAAGGTTTGAAGCCGGAGGTGATCTGTCCCTGTGCCAGCTCCACTGAGGCTCTGACTGTCGCCATCCGGAGGTACATGACCTCATCATCTCCAGGCTTTTTAACAAATACTTAAACGTCTTTTACTGCTGTTCTTTTTGGTTTTACTAAACCATTGAACAGCTCTGAGACCCTTTTTTTGTTTGTTAAATATGCTACGACTTTATCACCTGTTCAACACGTCTTTTCTTTTTACATTTTATTTAACAGAAGTAAACTTTATAGCAATTTTTACTTGCCCTCTGCCATCTCATTCTTTTCAAGTTTTGTGGTTTAAACAGAAAACTTCCACCTCCTTCGTCCTTTTAGTTATTCCTAAAATAACATCTGAGCTCCACATGATGCTCAAAAGGTTGTCTGTAATTTCTGTTAAAGTTAAGTCTGGGTGTTGATGAGGAGGACTGTACTTCACTGGGTGTAGAGGTTATTTTAGAGCTTCAAAACTCCACAACACATGTTTTTACTTTTTGTTTTATTGAAATGCATCGGGTTCAAACTTCTAATTATTTTTATTATTATTTAAAAAACTGAAGGGAAATACAATAAACAACTCTTTAAAGTTGTATCTTCAAGCAATGATATTGCCTCCTGTGTTCAAGCCCTGGCTTGGTTTTTCTCTGTGTTTCCTCACACAGTCCAAAGACAAACAAAGATATCTGTGATCTCAGTGGGTTAAATGAAGGTTATTAGATACATTTTAGTTAAGTTTCTCTGAAAGATTTGGCAGCTGGTCCACGGTTTTCTCCTCCTCTCCACCTCCGTCCTGCAGGCCGATGGAAGAGGGCTGCACCCCCCCGAACCGCGGCGTGTTGTCCATGCAGGGTCTGAGCCATGGCGTGATCCGGGTGGACTCGGAGGAGAAGCTGTCGGTCCTCACGCTGCAGGACGTCGGTTCTGTCATGCCTGGAGGTAAAACAAACACAAACGGCTCATCCTGACTGGAGTTTCTCTCCTGGGTTTGTTGTCTTTTTGTAAACTAGATTGTCTTTTTTCCAGTCCTTGGTTTGATTTTTAAAGAATTTTAAATTTGATTTATTTGTAGGCTAATTAGTTTTTTTTTTTGTTTGTTTTTTTATTCACTCAGTAAGAATTCCTGCACCTCTGAATTTTCAAGATTTTGGTGATAATTCTTGTGTGTTTTGTGTCTGTAGCTTTGATGTGCGTAGTAAAACTCGAAGGCGTCCCTCAGCTCTGTAAAACTGATGAGATTGGAGAGTTGTGTGTTTGTACTGTTGCCACTGGATCTTCTTATTATGGGCTGGCAGGAATGACCAAAAACACATTCGAGGTACAAGTTTGAATCCGTGTTTTCCATATTTTCTTTTTATTTTGTGTTCATCTCACTCACACACACGTTTTTGCTCTGGTTGTGTATAAAAACAAAATATCCCAGGTCTTCCCCGTGTCCAACAACGGGACTCCTGTCAGCGAGTTTCCCTTCACCAGGACCGGCCTGCTGGGATTCATCGGACCTGCAGGTCTGATCTTTGTCGCGGGGAAGATGGACGGTCTGATGGTGGTGGGAGGACGCCGTCACAACGCGGATGACATTGTTGCCACGGCGCTGGCTGTGGAGCCCATGAAGTTTGTCTACAGAGGCAGGTAGGAGTTTGTTGTCACCCCGAGGTACCGTCTGTCATGAGAAACAAGTGTTTGTGTAGCTGCTGTAGAACAACCTAAACTCCACAGGTAGAGATCTACGACTGAGTCATGCACTCAACAAAATCTCTATTTGCTGCAGGATAGCCGTGTTTTCCATCACGGTGCTGCACGATGAGAGGATCGTTGTTGTGGCTGAGCAGAGACCAGACTCGACGGAGGAGGACAGCTTCCAGTGGATGAGCAGAGTTCTGCAGGTAAACACTTTATCTACTGTGTAAGAAATACTCTTCTGAGTGGAAAAACATACAATGTTTTGTACAACTGACAGAAAAAAAGAAAACACTAAAACAATTTGGAATTTAGCAGAACTCATGTCGACAACAACCCAAGTTTTTGGGTCTGATGACTTGAGCTTTTATTCTCATCAGTTGTGTTTTTCTTTTGTTGATTATTGTGGAAAAATACCGAAAAATTATGTCTGTATTTATTCTAATACAGCTAAATCAAACAGCACATACCAACATTAAAACGGCGCTCAGTTTTTAGCTTTTTTTTCCCCACCACATTACTTTTTGTCAGACTGGAGCACAGATACATGCAGAATGTGCTCCTGCACTTCCATATGTTGCCTGAACAGATCAAATCTGGGGGGGTGGGGGGGAGACTGTGGTGAAACCATAAAAACTGTCTGGATTTTTAACGGCTGCAATAAAAGCATTTTACTTTATTCCTTTACCATCACAGATACCGCCTGCTTGTTTTTTTTCCCATTTCACTCCTCTGGTTACAGACAGTCAGTAGGTTCAGGATCTTAATGTTACTGGAAACGTTCTGATTGAAGAAAAACAAATCCAGCAACGGTGCGACAGTGTTATAACTTGAATCGTCTGACTACGTTTCTTTTCATTCGAAACCCCCTTTCCAGGCAATAGACAGCATCCACCAGGTGGGGGTGTACTGCCTGGCTCTGGTGCCCTCCAACACTCTGCCAAAAACTCCTCTGGGTGGCATCCACCTCTCTGAGACCAAGCAGCTGTTTTTGGAGGGGGCGCTGCACCCCTGCAACGTACTCATGTGTCCACACACCTGCGTCACCAACCTGCCCAAACCCCGGCAGAAACAGCCAGGTATGGCCTAAACACGAGTCAGCAAAAAGTAGTGATTGTACTCCATAATTAACCCAACCCTACCAGCAGAGGAGTTATGTAGCCTGATGGGCGAGCAACAAAAGATGTTTTGAGGTTCGGTGACAGTAGCTCATCCTCGCTTCCTCCTCTTCCTCCAGAGATCGGTCCTGCCTCTGTGATGGTCGGGAACCTGGTTTCGGGGAAGAGGATCGCTCAGGCCAGTGGCAGGGATCTGGGTCAGATCGAAGACAATGACCAGGCAAGGAAGGTGTGTGTGTGTGAGGGTGGCCTGCTGCTTTTCTCCATTACTGTAAACATCACACACACTTTAACTCCATTAAAAGACTTTCAGGTTTTATTTTATCACTTTTACATTTTGCATGAAGTTGATGCTGTTGTTCATATTTCATGTTTGTTTATTCTGGACATTATTTGGCATCAGTGTGCAGTTCCTGCTGTATGGATGTCTGCATTTACTGGATTAAAAAAATATGTGGGTTCTACTTGTTTAGTCTTCACTTCTGCTGCATCTGATCATCCTCACTTTCTATCAGAATCTCTTTGACCTTCCCCACTGATCCATCGTTTCTTTCTTCCATGTGAAAAACAGGCCCTCTGTGTGGAGAGCTTCTCTTCACTGTTGCTGCTGCTCTTTTCTGAGTGAATTTGGTTCATTAAATGTTGGGAATCCTTCTTTAAGAACATTTATTTTTCCAGAGAAGTTTCAGTGAGAACTGAACCTTCCTGCTGCCAAGTTTCACAGTTTGATCGTGTGTGTGTGTGTGTGTGTGTGTGTGTGTGTGTGTGTGTGTGCGTGCGTGCGTGCGTGCGTGCGTGCGTGCTGACTTGTATTTGTTACGTTTTTAGGACCATTTCTGGTACACACACCTACCTTGTCAAGACCAGTAGCCCTTATGGGGACCAAAGACCGGTCCTAATATGGTGGGATTCCATTTTTGGGCTGAGGGTTCAGTTTAGGACTAAGGTGTGAATTGAGTTTAGTCTAGGTTTAGGGTCAGGTCTGTACTGGGGGGGTTAGGGTCAGAAGTCAGGGTTAGACTGTAGAAACTACTGGAAATGAATAGAAGTCAATGAATGGTCCTAATAAGGATAGAAATACAAACCTGTGTGTGTGTTGGTCTGAGAGATCACGACAGGAAATCTTAACAAAGAGGATATTTGTCCTCTGAGGCTCCTAATAAGAAAACTCCTCACTCAAGAAGAGGCATTGATCTGATCTACAGCTTTTACCAGTTTCTAAATAATTCCAGGGGAATTCAAGCTTTTAGTCTAAACATTTAAATTGCATCTTTATAAACTCCTTGTATTTTGGTTTTCAGTTTTATTTATTTAAAAGTGGTGTTTGAACTGGTCCATTCAAAGATTACTAACATGTTTTTACCTGTTGGGCTCCAGGTTTCATTGAAATGATCATCAAATATGATAATAATGACTTCAGATTTTATTGTAGAACCAAAGAAATCCAAAACAAGATGCAGATAAAACTGGAGTTAAAGCCTCAGATTTTCATCTTCAGCCTGGAATTTAAAGGGAAGCCAACCTTCCTGCAGACACTCAGGTCTTTGTGTTGGTGTTTAACATTCTCGTCCTCCATCACAGAGATAACAGAAACATCTGCAGGCAGCTCCAATCTTCTCTCTCATGCTCCAACTGTGGCTCTTAAATCTAACAAAAATGCTTTAAATGTGATTCTACTGGTGGTCAAAAATAAAACATGAACTCATTTCTAATATTTTAGTCTTTGCAGCTTTCCAGATGAGAGAAATGCCCTTTAGTTTGGAGGTAAAATGGCACAATCAGACTGAAACGTCAAGTCAGATGGAATTTTGCTAAAGAGCTGAAACTGCATTATTAAAGCTTAAAAAAACATACCGTTAACTAAAATGTTGAAGAAACGGAACATTTGCAAAGTAGAAAAAGGCTAGCTATAATTATTAAAGGACTAGCTAGAAGTTACAAGTAGCTGAAAGCCGAATGTAGCTAACTGCTATCTAAAAGCTAAAAGACTAGCTGAAAGCTAAATGTAGTCAAAGGCTACCTAAGAGCTAAAATTAACAAAATGTCAGCTAAAAGCTAAAAGTAGTGAAGGCTAACTAAGAGCTAAAAACCAGAATGACAGCTGAAAGTAGCAGAAGAAGACAAAAACAGAGCTATCACGCTGAAACAGATTTCCAAGAGAACAATGCTTTTGAAGCGATCTCAGTATTTATATCTATAAAATATTTGTATATGAAGTTTTATTTTCTGAAAAGTAAAAAGGTTTAAAAAAAACAAAGGTTGTGGCATCCATCTCCTAAAGGAGCCGAACGTTTTGGTATATGAATGACTAAAGTGAAACAAAATATGCAGTAGTTTGTCTGCAGAAAACGAAAACATAATTTGCTGACTCAGCGATTACACCATAAGGACACTTCACTGCTTATGTGTTGGAAAAGACATTAATGCTATTTATTGTTTATCTGTGTTCTCTAAACTGAGTGGAGAGATTTTCCTGACTTTGATTTTTTTCTGCCTCCTCCTCATTTTTACCGTTTGTGTTTTTCAGTTCCTCTTCCTGTCGGAGGTGTTACAGTGGAGAGCTCAGAGTACTCCTGACCACGTCCTGTACACACTCCTCAACTCCAAGGTAACACCTCTACACACACACACACACACACAGAGAGATTGATTTCTCATATCTGCTGCAGTTGTGCACTTCAGATGAAGCTAAAAACTCTTTGTGCAGATTGTGCAACA
>JAVKLF010000064.1:1210325-1224331 GCA_034783495.1 Millerichthys robustus | reverse complement strand
TCCAGAGCAGAAATCACAGGCCACATCTTCAGGTCCAGCATAGCAGAGATCATCAGGAGCTTGTTGGAGTCCAGTCTTCTTCAGATCTTCCATTAGATCAGTTAAAACGGTGTTTTTCATCAGAACAGTTCTCGGTATAAAACTCTTCCTGCACCGAGGGCAGCTGTGCATTCCTTTCCGATCCTCTTCATCCCAGAACCTTTTAATACAGATCATACAGTAGCTGTGTCCACAGGGAATAGTCGTCTGATCCTTCAGGAGATCCAAACAGATCGAACAGGAGAATTTTATTTGGTTGAGCTGAGCTTCTTGTGCCATTTTCGTCTTCACAGGAACGCTTAAGTAGTTTCACTTTTTCCAAACAAAAGCCGACTGTGAGCTCTGGTGAAAACAAATATTTCTGCTTTATCTGAGCTCAAAACCTGCATGCCCTGTCACACTGCTCACACCCATCTTCATGTCGAAACATCTGCAGTAGCCTAGAAAAAATGAAGTTGTGAGATATGTTTAGAGGCAATAAAAGAACTGAAGCTCTTTTTATATTTGTTTTGTCATATAGTTTTGTTTTTTTTATGGTTTCATTTGATATTTTATTTTTTTATTCTGTTTATCCTCCTTGTGAAGCACTTTGGTCAACCCTGTTGTTTTTAAGTGTGCTATATGCCATAAATAAATAAATTGAAAATCTTCTTCACACTTCCCGTTTTTTCCTGGACAGTCGACCTAAAGTACCTGAAGTCCTGCACCTCTGGGACCTCTGCTCCTTGTAGCCTCACTGTTCCAAGGTTAGCATTTTTAGACATTATTTTATTACCATTCAATAATATGCATCATATACAGTATTAGGATTAAGATGATAATTAGACAAATGTGCTAGAATTGCTCAAGGTTAGAGTCAAAATCTTCCACTGACCCATGCCAAGTACAGAATTATTTGATCTCAATAAACTGTCAGTGTGGGGTTTGAAGATGAAAATTAGCTAAATAAAACAACAACTATTTAACAATCTATATTTATTGCAAAACTGTTGTGGAAAAACATTGAAAAATGGGTTTTTGTTTCCCTCAAAAGACAGTCACAGATTTTTTAAAGTTTAAGTTAACTAAAATGAGCGTTCTCCTTGTTAGCGTCACTCATTTACTCTGGCTGAATGAACTTTGCAGTGGCTCTGTGGTAGCCGCTAAACCAAACTCCAGCGTAGAGCGGTTGAGTGAAGGTGGTCTGGACTCTGTGGAGGAGCGTCATGGTCTCAGAGATGCTATAGAAGGACACAACACCTGCGCTGTGGTCCAGGTACACTCCGATTCTGGACGTGCAGGGGCCCAGGATGTTTGTTTTCACACAGTTGTGTCTGAACTTGAAGTTTCTGCTGCAGTTACACTCCAACGCCCACGACTTGTCATTGAACCCGAAGACACAATCGCTCATGGTTCCTTCTCTGCCGATGTTCTTGTACACGACAGCCAAGCTGACCCGTTTGTGTTGCCACTCCACCTCCCAGTAATGACGTCCAGTCAGAGCCTCTCTGCTCAGGACCTGCCGCCAGTGGACGAAGCGCTCAGGGTGGCCAGGATAAAGCTGCTCATCTCTCATCAGGGTCGCCCTCCTGTCCTCCTCCGACAGCAGCAGCAGGGAGTTCACCGTGTTTGGATCCAGGGTGATTTTGCACGAGTACTGCAGGAGTTCGGCCCGACTCTTCGGCTCTGCCTGAGGAACTGAGGGGAAGTGATCGATTTTCATCTGTGAGCCGTTTGTCCACGTGTCTCTCAGGATGTCCTGTAGTTTGCCTCCGAGCTCGAACACAGCTGCTGTCATGTCCTCAAAGTATCTCAGAGAGACAGTTTGGGTCTGAAGAGATTCACTTTTAATCAAAGAGTATTTGTGGTGAAACGTGTGATCCTGTGTGTGTGTGAGCTGCTTCAGCTCAGCCATCTCCTGCTGCAGCGTCTCCTGAAGCTCTTTGACTCGATTCACTTCGGTTTTCTGCCGGGACCTGAGCTGCTGCTTCACTTCGAAGCTTCTCTTCTTCATGAGCAAGATGAGCTCTTCGAAGATCCTCCCGCTCTCTTTCACAGATTTATCAGCAAAGCCGTTCAGTCGCTGCACCTCCTGTTGAAGCAGCTTCACATCTTCCTCTCTGTCCTGGATTCTCTTCTGGATTTCTTCAGGTCTCACCTCAGTCTTGTGGCATTTATGTTCATCCACAGACAAGGATTCCTTCTTGAGTCCAGTCTTCCTGAGCTGCTTCACTAAATCAGCTATGGTGGTGCTTTTCACCAGATCAGTCCTTGATGCAGAAGTCTCCCTGCACTGAGGGCAGCTGTGGACTCCTTCCTGATCCTCTTCATTCCAGAAGTTGGTCAGACAAGCCATGCAGTAGCTGTGTTCACAAGGAAACGTCACCACATCCTTCAGTAGATCCTGACAGATCAAACAGGAGGTTTGCTGATCCATCTGAACTCCCATTTGAGCCATTTCACCCACGTAGTTATTCAAAACACTCAGCAGTTCCTTCAGTGTCACGTGTTCGCCTCACACTTCCGCCCACAGGTTGATCTGTGGGGGAGGGGGACCAAAAAGCAAACTTCATTTTTTCATTTAGTTGATCCTGCAGCGACACCTGGAGGGTTGGAGGAGTTGAAGTTTTAAAACTTTTCAGTGGAAGAAAAGAAATTCACCACACGTCTTGAAATGCTGATTTAAATAAATATATACAATTAAAAGGTTTAAAGCCTTACAGTTGAAATGACAATTTTCATAAAATTATATTTATGATTATTAACAATTTATTGAGGTTATTATAAATGAAGAATTATCAAGAGGAAGAAAAATATATAAACTCTCAAACATAAGAGTTGTAGTTTACCGTTTAACCACCAGGGGGAGACATAGCGCCATTGTCTTTTTTATGACTGTAGCTGTATTATTGTTTATTATATTATTGTATATTATTATTGTATATTAAAGATTATTGTTTTAATAATGAGTGGAATAGAGGTAGAGATTCAAAAATTGCTTTGCACTGCTTCTTTTTCAAACAGGTAAAAAATTTCTTTTTTATCAACTTCCAGGTGGGATAATAATGATAAAAAAAACTTAACTAAAATTTAAAGAATCTTGTAAAAAAGCTGAACCTCTCTAGGATTAAAGTAAACCATGATCTGCACACTTGCACTCAAATAGCTGCAACAGAACAGTAATCATCAAAAAGTGAATTTCTGTAAGAAATTATACCAAAAGGATTTGTTTTGTGTTAGAACTTATTGCATAAATATGTTAAAGCGCAAGTAGATGTTGCACAATGCAGATGAAGAGAGTGTTGCCTAAACAGCATTATCATTTGAACAGTTTTATCCTGCATTTGTAATTAAAACATCAGCTTTGAATACAGCCTGAATGTGTTTAGAAGCTGCTGTAGATGTTTTACTTTAGTGTTTCAGAAAATAGCCGGTCTCAGAAGGTTTGAGTCAGAGGAACTGAACTGGAAGCTGTCACCATCTTCAGATGGCAACGCACTTAAATTATTTTTATCTTCTGCTCCTGTCTTCTCTTTGTTTAATTTATGAGCAGAAAAATGTACCTATGAGGATAAATTAAATTAAGACTTTTATTTTTGGATTGTCCCAGTTTTTGTTTTTCCAGAGTTTACAAACTCACTTTTCCTAAAAAATAATTTAAAAAATACACTGCATAAAGAGATTTGCAAATGGTGTGAAGCATTTCTTTCTGCGCTAAAGTAAAACTCTGACGTGATAATTCACGTCTTGATGTATCTGAGTGAAAAAAACTTTTGCTTGACCAGAAATTTTTAAACTCAAAAAGTTGAAATTGAGTCCTTTCCTTCATGGCAGCAGGTGACGATAGTTCTGGTTTAAACGTTAAAAGACTTTCAGAAAGATCCAAAGATTAGAAGGAATTTTAGCTCATTTAAAAGGAACTGGAGGGGCCTCCAGTTTGACACAAACTTCTGCAACTGTTTTACAGTTTTCTATTTCACGATGTTTTTAATCTCTCCTCTTTTACGTGTAATTTTCTGATATGTTTTGCAGCAATTATCAAAAGCAATTATCTCAAGTTTATAGATGGAGTAAGGAATTAAAATTTGTTTGGTTCTTTTTCATTCCTGAAGGAACCATCAGTGAAGTGAAAAAGTGAACAAAGCAGTCAAAAAGTCGCTTTGTTCATCAGATAATTTTCTTTTGTACTCGACTGATTTTTCAGAGTGATAATTATGGGCTTTCAGCTCTCTGAAGGACCTTCTTTATAATCAGAGGAAAACAGAGTCTTTAATGTGTGACACAGACAGTGAGAGGACAAGTGCCATTTAAACACACTCTGACATGTTTAACGCTGAAATTATGATAATTAAAATGTTTTTTGAATACAGTGATCCTGGAAAATGTCTGTAACCATAATATATCTGCTCAGAGCTGTTAAACTTTAAAAGTGTGAATAAAAACTTACATCCACTCATTTGCACTGAAATCTGACAACTTAATTTAATTTATTGTCTTTTTGTAAATGTTATTTCCTTAAGGCAGTTCTGCTTATTATCCTTTAACACTGAACATGGAACAGTGTCAATAGTTGAGATCTTTTTAGAAAAGGAGTGACCACTCCTTGACCAAGTTCAGGTCAACAGAAGCTTAGAGGCTCAGGAAATAAATTTGACTTTCATTTGATTTTATTTTTAGCCTCCTCCAAGGTGACAAGGTAAAAGTGTTGGCTCCGACGACAGCTCGATAGTTGCAGGTTCAGGCACTCGTCTCAGCTGTCGTCGGCTAAAGAGGAGTGACAGCTCACCCTCCCCAAACCCTCTGGTCGATACACAACGTCATGCTCTGACCCTGGAACCCCGGTCGGCCACACAGACACCATCACACCACCTCAAAGCTCTCACAAACTTAAAATTTATATATAATTGATGAAACTAAATCAAAAATCTCTAACTGATGTGCACAATAATTCAGTTCAGTATCTGACAGTGACGCCTTATTTTAGCCTTAGCAGTTTTAAAACGTTGAATGTTGCTCTGTGGAGGTGCAGGGAGTCAGCTCTTTCTGCAGCATACGATCAGGTTTTAGCACGTTTCCACTAATCTGAGACTAACCAACAGTTAGTAAAAGATGAACGATTTATCAGTCTGTTAAAGAGCAAACCTTTATTGGTTTGAAAGTGTTGAAAGAGCTTTGTTTTGACTACTGGCAGATGGGAAAAGAATCATGTCTGGAGACTGTTGGTGTCCATGGACAACAACCAGTGACGTGGAACCAAGAGTTCAGTCATCGCCTCAACGTAAGCCCCCTCCACCCAGCACATCTTCTCCTTCCCAATTAGCAGTGTCTTTGCCTCAAGACAATCTGTCAGCTCCGATCACAGCAGCCCGTCTTCTCAGAGATGACTGAACATCCAGCTCGGAGCCCAGAGACTCAGAGGATTCGGCACTTGGGAAGGACACCAGAGAGGTGGAAGACAAGGAAGAATAGAGAAAACTGACAAAGCTATGAGCCACAGTTTCACAAAAACTGTCTTGGATTTACTGTTAAAGGACAACTGCTGTAGTATAAAAACTCAAAAAACATATCTAAAACAATACTTTTTATAACAAATATTTCACAGTTGAGTGCCTGGCTAAAAGGCATTTTAACATGAGCAGTCAGCACAGCATTTTATTTATAGTGTTTGTTTATTATTAACATGTTTGCTGCATTTATGTGTCAAAAGTGCAGTTTTTAATAAATGAGTCATTGTCTTGTGGTTCAGGGGAAAAGAGATGCAGAAATGTACGTGAATATGAAATAGCAAAAGCAAGGAAAACTACATTTAGAGCAGAAAAACTGCAATAGCCTTATTAACAAATCTAAATGTTCATTTGAAATTATATTTTGTGTGCCACCTATACATTTTTTCATAGAAATTATGCCTGTCTGATTATCAGATTGGGCAATCCTAAATGTTTCAGAGCAGCAAACTGGTAAATCTTGCTTTAGAAAGACAGACTTGGTGAAAAATGAGTAAATGTACACCTGATTTTGTTTTATCTACTATGAATACCTATATCAGAGGGGTACTTATATACCTTAAAATCCTACAAAACAAACCCCACTGTGAGTAATTTAAGCTGCTGAACATATACAAAAAACAAAATAAAAAAGCTGATCTGACACAGTGCAGTGCTTAGAAAGATAACTTTTATCAATCATCTTTTGCATGACATTCATGGTGTCACCATACAAATACATGAATTGAAAAACAGACAGCATCCCATCAGATCATCAGTAACACTGTGTGCTCTGATGAACTGTGGATCGTCCTGACTGGTTGGAGTTACGTACAGGTCAGTGACACGGTGACAATGGTGCAACACTTTTCTTAAGGCATACAGCTGCGTGACAGGACTTTATAGAAAATGTATAAATGTGAAATTATGCTTTTCTCAGCACACCACAAATGGTTTTATTTAAATAAACAAGCATGTTTTTCTCTTAAGCTTTTGATGTTTAATATTTGTTCAGGTTATTTTTATAAAACTCACCTTCATGGAAATTAATTTTAATCTAAAGTATAAACGTGATACCCTCTGTTATGCAGATGATAGTTGGGTGTATTTTCAAAGCCTCAGAACATCTTTTAACATATTTGGTTTTGCAGATCTCCCCCTCCCCCGGTAGATCACAGAAATCTGAAACCCTTGAGATCAGGGACACCCTTAGATGTCTGTTGATTGTGAAATTTTGTTTTAGTACAATGAGCTGCTTGCAACTTGAATTTCCCCTCAGAAATAGAATGTATCAGTTTATCCAATGTCTTTAATGACATTTTTAAGGCACAATATTATGTCTCCTTTGTATTGAGCAGGTTTAAATGGATTGAAAGTGGAACAATAAAAAAACAACAGGTATTGGCACTTATTGACAAATGTTCAGACACACTGTTTCAAATTGTGGGTGTGCTTATAAATGTATGCCTTAAGATAAGTGTAAATATTTTTTGTCTTGTTGAAATAATTTAACACAACATGAAAAATACACAGCAAAAAGTAAATGTTTGACACAAACAAAGTACCTTAAAGTCCAAACCAAACAGATTCTGCATTTATCAAAAGCAATGAGCTGCTCAAAAACAGTTTTATGTTCTCATCAAACATTTCTGTTTAAAATGCTAGCTGTTATAAAATTCAAATATTGAAACAAAACATGTTAAAGTACAGTTCAGATGTTATTGACCATTTTATTCATTAAAAGCCAGAGAAACAACTTGCAACCTTTTATATCTAAGAATTTACAGGGAAGCATTTCTTTTTTCCATTTTGCCCTTCTGACAACTTTCAGTCCAAATGTTCAACAAACTCAAGGCAACCAGAGAGGCACAACTTTTAATTCTGCTTTCTGTTTAACACTATAAAACCTTAAATCCAGAACTTGTCTTTCTACCAGGGTTAAAATGAAACTAAACTGACTCTCGTGTTGTTTCAAACTTAAACAAGTACAGGTGTCACAGATACAACCATGATCTAAGGATTAGTTTAGAAATATTTAGAGCTTTTAATCTGTGATACAGAAGAAATTAAAGGGGCAAACTGCAGCTGCTGAACATTTAAGACATTCAATTTGCTTAGACAAAGAACAACAAAGAAAAAAACAAGTTTTGTTTATGTTAGTAAAGTTTACCTTCATCGCTAGACATGCACCTTTTAATTATTTAACTTGTTTTTTTATTTTTATAATGACTGGAAAATATCACAATATTCTGTTTAGTAATTCCTTTTATTACCAACACTGTTCTTTAATATTTAAAGATTGTAGTGAAACTGTGAAGAATTTGTGTCTTTTTATTTGAGGATTGTGGTAGTGCGGTGCTTTTGTTGTTACTGATCTCTACATGAGAAAATATGAGAGACTGGAGAGCTTTTAGGGTTTGGACCAACCTTCATTTTTGGACTTTTAACTGAGTGTTTTGTTTGATTTGAGCTTTAGAAAGCAAGTGTGTCTGACTGTGTGTGTGTCTGTGCCAAATAGTCCCAACTTTCTGAAAATGATTCTTCTCTTCTTCAAGCACAAAATATCTTAGAAAGACAGCTGTGCTTAAATCTATTATAACAACCAGAATCAAAATTCTGGAGCACAAAATAACACCTTCAGTCTAAAAAACTGCAGTTCTTCCCCCATGTTGTTTCTGAGCAGAGAGCTGAATGTTAAAAGATTTGGAACATGCACAGCACTTCCAAAAGCAGTTTAATAAGTGTACAATAAACTAATAGTTTTCCAGAAAAAAAAGGACTGTAAACAGCACGAGCTGATGAGGGTGAAACATGCAGCTGTGAGGGATAAAGTCGTGGATGTAATTTGAAAAATAAAAATAAAAACTGTTGGTTGTTTTTGCTATCTGGAAAAAAACAAACATAAATGGCTTTTAAAACAATATATTTCCACTCAACTTTATGTTTAGTCAGAGTTTTTGAACAATAAACAACAATGAGCAACAAAGTTCACATAGTTTCATAAATTCTGTCTCAGTAGATGTTGCATGATCTATCTAAGACACGGTTCACACAGGATGACAACCTGACAGCTCTGACCTACAACATGGCTGCTAAATATAGGAAACCCCCAATCATGATGCTGTTCCAACACGCTGTCAGTCAGAGTAGCGGTACCCAACACTTACGTTTCTTCAAAAACTAACAAGTTTAATGTAGAAAACATTCAAGTAGGTACATATCTCTGCACCCCACCCTGACCTGCAGCCTTAAACAATCTGTTTAAATATGAAGATCCAGGTACTTAAAGTTAACCCAGCAGATAAAAAGTGAACCAAACAAAGGATCCAAACAGAGGAAGCAGATCTGTTAAAGACCATGCTCCAGTCAGCTTTTTAAATGTATAAAAGGTTTTGACCCAGTTTAACCTGCAGGGTGCATGAATGTTCTGGACCCCTCACAACATGGTGGTCTCAGACTGCAGGATGGACTGAGCTCTGGAGTTCCGGTGAAACTGCATCATGTGCTCCGAACCGTTCCTGGAGGTGAAGTTGTTGCTGAAATGTCGAGCTCTGCTCAGGTGGCAGTTCAGACAAACACTGCGCCATTTTCTCTTTAACTCCCCCTGAACCTGAAACAATTATTACAAAATCTAATAAACCCTCATCATGAGACAAAATTTATCTTTCTATTAATATTCTTAATTACAACAGCTGATGGAAACAAAACGTTTTTAAGCTTCCCTAAAGTGATAAATAAGTACATTTTCAAAATCCAGAGTGAATCTATGCAGGAGTTTTAATATTTTAATAAATACAAAGTTGTGTAGTTAATTTGGATTATTAGGAAAAAACCCTGATATTCTTTCTTATCTGGAAATAAAACAGACTTTGTTTCAAACCACTGAAATAAAGAAATTTAGAAATTATTTCTGATTCTGTTGTGTCATGAAGCCTAAAATGATGATCCCAAAATAAATTGCTTTAAAAATAAAATGTATTCCCTTGATTTTCAACCTGAGCTCATAAAAATAGCAAAAATAAAAAAATAGCATTCCATATTTCCATTTATTTTCCAATGGGTCAAAGTTTTCTTTGGCACTGCTGCAGAAATGTTATTAACATTATTATTTAAACTTTTAGACTAAAGTACTGAAATATTTTCATCTAATCCAGATCAAAAATCAGGTGACTCCTACATGACCATGTTACAAAAACTTTATTGTTTATTCTTCTATCTGGGAAATCCTTACCTCGCTGTTCAGGAAACAGTAGAGTATGGCCACAACCAAACCCTGGAAATAAAAGAAAAACAAACAAAAAGCTGACAAAAGAGAGTAATATCTGAAATAAAAGGTGCAAAAGACAGTGCGCAGAAAAAAAGAGAGTTATATCATACCTGAAAGGACCCGAGGGCCAGGTCAAAGAATATTTTATAATCTTCTGCGATGGACTCGCTGAGACACACAAAAACCACGTAGTGGATCCCAAACAGAGGAATGAGCAGCAGGGTGGACTTGGCCAATCTCCTGAGACAAAAACACGCACAACTCATTACAGTGTGAAAGAAATAAATGTAAAACTGTGCAGAAGTAATCCATTTTTATTTCCTGTTTAGTAAAATATTTGTAATACTGACAGGAAGTGATGCAGTTGGACATCAAAATTTATCTGTAGATTTACTGACTCAGTCATTTATTAGTAACATTAGTAGTTATTTATCAGCAGCAAGATGTATTTTGGTTAAGTTTGATTCCTCCATATAAACTCAGTGTAACATTTGTGCACATCTGAATGTTTTTGGCCTTTAAGGTGCCAGAAAAGAAGCTAAAACTTGATGTTGGATTATCACACTTTAGCTGTCAGCTCAGCTAAGATCTGAACTTCACAGAGTCTTTATTTACTGCACTAACACGAACAAACCGGATATATCGCAGCTTTTCATCACCCTCTAACTACGCAACATGAGAATACCTGACAAGTGGACACGGCTGAGAATCCGCCGCAGCCTAAAGCTGCCTGAAGATTACAGTCGCCACGTCTCCAGCAGGAGAAAGAGCCGAGCAGTGAAACAGACTTTTTAAAGGCTGCGTCATCAAGTCCTGTCTTGTTGAGTGAACGTTATCATCATTCTTACCTCTCTGAACAGCTGCAGGACAAAAAGAGTTCTGCAAGTCTCTGTTCATTTGTGGTTTTTTTTCCAATATTTTCTCAAACATTCAGCTGAGTCTTTCTTTAAGGCAAATGGAGCAGTTGGAGAATTGTCTCACATAAATGTAAAAACAGATTGTATTTTTTCTTAGAGTTTTATGAAGGCTAAAAAAACATCATTGATTTTAAAAGTAGAATATTTATCTGCGATGCTGTTTGTAAAGCACCTGTATTGTGATTGGTCGTTGCCACCGATGTCGGGACACCGCAGCTTCTGAACCAAGATACGAATGATGTTGATGAACTGGATAAAGTTGACCTAAAAGAAGAAGAAATAACTGGATGTTTCAAGAAAAATAACTTTTAGATCCAAAGACATTTTCTACTGCGTGATGTAAAACTCAGAGCTTTGCTTTTCAACAGCCAGGACACAAATTATACATAACAGCACATCTGTTATTTACTTCAGTTTTTAAAATCTATGTTGGAAAAAGACACGCATAAGAATTCAATTGGAGACTTTAAATCCGTGTGAGAGTGAATGGTTGTCTACACGGTCCTGTGAAGTACTGGTAGAATTTTATACCCCACCAAACCGTACCCTGACTAAAGTAGCAGTTTGAATAAATGTCCTTATAGCTTGAAGATCCAGGTTACCTGCTGAGTGTAACTCCCTCCCCTCGTCACCGAGACCTTTAAAGGTTTGGGGAGCTTCCAGTCAGCAGGAATAAAACCAGCAGGAAGTCATGTGACTTTAATCCCTTCAGACGGAGGATTCTCTTGTCTCACATCGCACCCACAAGATGCTACAAAAAACTGAACTCACTGGTACAGAAAGATTTCACATTTCATTAAGGCTAATTAAACATCAAATGTCGTAAAACTCAGGACTTCACTGATGAAACTGGAATATTTTTTGTTGATAAGCAGCATGAGCTGGAAATGAATCATTTTAAAAATAAGTGGTACTGAATGCAGAGTGGTGTTATGTTAGATATTCGGCTTATTTGAAGTTGTAAAACAAAAAACCTGACCCCTTTTCCCCCTGCATTAGTTAACTAGCATGATGGATAACCTCTACCTACCATGATGGAGAATCCAATTGGTCCATTGATCACCCAGTTGGGAATGAGATTATCATTTCTTTCCCAGCACCTACAGACACAATAAATAATCTCATTTTTATGCAGTAAGTACAGCAGCAACAAGATGAATGAAAACTGGTCCTTCTTTTTCCGTCCTCCACACAGATTTAACCCTTCATGTCTTCTGGGATAGAGAATTAAAAGCCTGTCCTGACTCTGAAACTCATTTTTTTCCTGCGAGCGTTGATTCTTTCGGTGAAAGAGAAAATAAACTGAAGCAAGGTTCAGAGAAACAGACGGTGTCCCCTTCAGGCTCTGCTGCTGCTTCACACACGCAGACTCTGGTCCAGGGTTCGGTCCAGAGACCACATCCCAACAATCTGCCTGTCAGTTCGTCTCAACATCACTCATAACAAAACCAGCATCTGGTCAAATGTGATGCTTCTCACAGCTAAACAGTCACTTTTCTCCTATGATGAAAACTTTAAAGGTTGGAACCTTTAAAGTTTTCATCATAGGAGAAAAGTGACTTTATAATAAATCCATTTAAATGATTTTTAGTGGAATGAATTATGTTATTTAGAAAAATTAAGAAACGTCCCCCATGACGCACTGCTGACAGAGGTAATGTTTAAAATGTTGTTTTGTGGTTTCATTAAATCAAAAAGTGGCCAATCCTCAGTTCTTCAAAGTGCAGGTAGTCTCTGGTGTTACTCACCCCGTGTCTTCCAGATAAATCCGTGTTATCACCCACACAGAGACGAACACAGTGGGGATTCCTGCATGAAGGAGATGGAGATCAAACTTCACCACCTCTTTGATTTTTGCATCTAAACACATCGACTGATCAGTTACAGCCTTCAGACGTGAATATTAAGGAGTTTGTCTCATTACAGAGAAATATCAGAACACTTATTTTCTCTTGGTTTAAACAACTTCCACCCACCTAAACATCATTAGAAACAAAGCAAACGTTTCCCCTGATGGCGTTTATATTTAAAAGGCACGAGAGTTTCTCATGAGAAAGAAAAACAAAATACAGGAATAATTGGGGAAAACTTCTTTCTGCTGAAGCACTTTGATTGTGTGCTCGTTTTCCTTCTAATGTTATGGATTCTGAAGGATTTTTTGAACTGCAGTGGAATTAATTTGTAACATAAAAGCAATAGTTGCTAAAATAATGTTTTTCAAAGTCTTCCTACCCCAGCCGAGGAACATGTAGAAGATAAAATGTAGGTTTTCAGAGAAGATGACGACCAGAAGCGTGTGGAGGTAAAGTCCCTCCACCAACAGCCAGAAGAAGTTGGCCATGATGAAATACTGGAAAAACACCAAGCTGGCTTTACACCCCACCTGATGGAAACACACAGAGCCCAAGCAAGAACGTTCAATAAACAATTAACAAGAAGAATTTATACAAACACTTACGTAAAGTGCTGAACTTAACTGCTGATTTAGCCTTTGTGTCAGTATGCAGACCACTGTGAGACCACAGACAAGTTCAGACCAGCAGAGACCTTGTTTAAATCCAAAAAAAACAAATTTTCTTTCTCTCTTTTCTCATTTTATTAATATTTGTGTGTGTATAATTAAAAAAGTGTTTTTAAGGTCATCATAAATGTATTTCCTAGGCCTGCTTTGTTGTGTTTGAGTCATAGAGGAGGCGTGCAGCTTCCTGCCCTGCATCCATTGATTTCCTCGGTGAAGGACTTTCTGAGGAGTGCTCTCACCAGAGACGGCTGGTTGGAACACTGCGAGCTTCTGTTGAAGAGGATATCATCTTTCACCAACACGGCCACGGCTCTCAGGATGAAGGAGATGAAGAGGTTGAGGTGGATGTAGTTCCTGGTGCAGTGGAGCTTTCTGCACAAACGTTACGGAAAGATTTGATAAATATCTGCAGCAGTTCATGTCTGGAAGAAAACTTTGACTCTGTCTTCAGTAATTGGCGACATTGGCGACGTTCACACTGCAGGGGGTCGGCAGAAAAAACCCACTGTCCTAATGTTTTATTCTGATTTTATCTTAATTCAGAGTTTTTAAAAAATGCGGCCTTAAATCGGACTCCAGCATGAAATCTACAACATACAAAACAGACGAAACAACTGGACTTTTGTTGTCGCTGAAGATGTACAGGGCTCTGAGCTGCACAACGCTGACATCGATAATATTAATAAATAAATAATTTTAAAAACCCTTTCAAAACACTGACGATTCTCCATCAACTGTCGAAATGATCACAAAAAGCCTAAATTATTTGTCCCTAAATTAAAATTGTCCAGTCTTGGTCA
>JAVKLF010000064.1:1176971-1189479 GCA_034783495.1 Millerichthys robustus | reverse complement strand
CCATCTGCTACGGGCTGTCCTGGTTACTCAGAGGCTTCAGAGCCTCATCATCATCATCATCATCATCATCATCATCACATGTCAGAGCAAAATTCCAGTTTCCTGTTGTTTTATTGTCCTAAGACCAACAGAGCATAAACTTTGGTTTAAATAGAGAGTCTGGACTTTATTAAATGGATAATAAAGCTACTCAGATTGTTGTTGGACTCATTTTCCAAACAAATCCTCCTTCAGATAGATCCCATCAGGTGGGAGGCAGCGTGTATCTGCATCAGTTCCTAGCCATCTTTAATCACTCATTTTAGCTGCTAGTAAGCTGCTTTTACACATCAATACAGCAGTTAGAGTAAAGTAAATCTGAATCATGTCCTGTCGCCAAAGATGCTGCAGAGTAGATTTTCCAAAGCATCTGATACAAAGGATCTCCTGCTGAATCACAGATGAGTCAACAACCAACAAGGGATAAATAAAGTACATTTTCTGACAGTAGTTTGTGGTTTTAATAAGCAGCGTTCTGCCAGAAACACAGTCAGATTTGTAACACACCAACAATGGCTGTCATCTGAAAAACAAATATGGAACTTTCACAAGAAAATCAAAAGAAACATGTTTGTAAAACAAAGGATAATTGTAAAATGAACCCATAAAACCAACGTAACTCTTTTTTAAATAGAAAACAACCATCAGACACAGCAGGCAGCTTGTTTCACCACACAACCTGCCACTGATGCATTTTCTTTCCCTGTTTCCCGTCATGAATCACAGGTGAGTCAGCTTGACAAACACCCCAATTATCCTCCAACCCCATTAAACCATCAGGACGTCAGCACATCCCTGTGAGACCCTGTGGGCGGGCCTTCTTTTTAACAACACCACTGAACACATTTATGACACAATAACTCCATCCTGAAACAAAGAGTCTCGGATGGTTTGGGTAATAAATGCTGAATCAGCACGTACACTTTTGTTTTTCAATTTATTTGTAATTTTTCTTTTTTTGTGTAATCTTTACTTCTGCTGTGCTGTTTTATGGTCTTTATAAATTAAAATACAAGGTGGGTGTTATGACTGGTGTTTTTTTAACTTTGACACTTTTCAATATGTTAAACTTTGTTTTTCAAATTAAATTCAACATAGAAAAACCGAAATCTCTTCATTTCTTTCAAAACATTGAAGCATGAGTCTGTTATCAACTCAATGATCCATCTTTCAAACACAGGAAATGCTTTAAATGGCAAAGATTGGGTGCAAAGATAAAACATAAGCATTTAGAACAACTTTAAAACAAAGTCCTCGTCATCCTGTTGCTCATTTTTTTTGTCTCTTTGCTCATAAACATTGACGCCATCCCCTCTGGTACCATGGCGTCAAACAAACCAGAATGTCTCTGTGTTCAGTTTAAATAATTGGAGCTCTTTTTTAAAGCTGTGAATCAAACTCTGGAACAGACTAAACAACTGGTGCGAGAAGGTTGAATTTTACATGACAGAGCAGCCAAAGGTCCAACTAATTCATGACTTCCTGAAAAGTCTGTTTGCTGTAAATGGAAAATCACAGATGACAGTTAGAATGAGACCAAACCCATGAGGATGAATTTGTCTCCTTTCATAGCTCGCTTCAAATAAACAAATGTAATCCAGCTGTTAAGATGAAAACCTGCTGAGCTCAGAGTTGCAACACATCCTCCTGTCCTTATTAGAAAATATTCAGCTGTTACGGCATCCTAAATGTTAGTGGCATGTTTCAGGATCACAAGCTGCAAATATACAAGCTTATTAAACATCTTGCCTGGGTCCACACACTGGTTCTGACCTAACAGGACCATGCCTACATTCATTCATTTATAAATCATTTTGTGTCAGCGGCGTTTAGTCGGCATGGCTCCAGTGAACCATTTCTGAGATTTTGATGAGGAAATATAATAAACAGACCAAAGATTATATTTATATTAGAAACTACTTGTAGACATGGCAAAACAGTTTTTCTGTTGAGTGACGTATTAAATGTTTTGACTTTAAATCTGTTGATGAAAAAATTGTGAAAAGTTTGATCTTGAACGTATAAAAGCCAGCAGCAGAAATTAGAGCCAAATGCCACTAAATGATTCAGTTTGATGAATTCAGTTTTGTGGCAGGTTGATTCAGTGTCCACTCATTTGTGGCTTCAAGTAAGAAAGATACTAAACTCCAAGTAAACAAAAATAAAATAAAATTAGTGGATGAGTGAGAAGACAGACTGCAGAACAATCTGAGCGTTTGTGCAGCTTCTGTCATGAATCTGAGGTGGCAGTATTCAGAGCTTGCATGAGTAAACGCACATTTGTTTTGGATGATGTGAACTTTTTTTTTAAACCCCCGTCTGCGTTTAGAGGAACGAGGCTGATGGGCAGAGACAGAGAGAGCATTTCCAATGTTTGTCCTGCGAGGTGGATCAACACTGAGAAGGCAGATAATGTGTGACAGACAGAGGAGAAAAAGCAGGATAATTGCTGGAGGACGGCTCAGAGAGAACAGGCAAACAGCGAGGGGTTATTTCCACAAATTATCTAAATGATGAACACTGAGACGCCCCAGCTTCAGGGGTTAAAGGGTCCGGGGCTGCCACCAATAACTACTCCCACTTTTGTTTAACATGACACAGATTTTTGGGAATACTCAGCTAAACATTTTGCCTATAAATAATTTAGGGAGAAATATCTAAGTGTTTGCATTTACCTCTAAATGCAGATTTAGTTTCGCTTTGGATGTTTATTTGCCTAAATAGATACTTCTGAAAGACAGCCAATTTAAAACGTATTTGTTTAATAAACTTTCACTTTTACACTAAATGTTGTCCAATTTTAACTCATTATTTGTCTAAAAGACGTCTAAATGGACACATAGTTAAAATCCAGTAATCACAGCTCAGCTGTTTTGGAATCACTGATGGTCTTAAACTAGTGATATATAACTGTTGATCTGTACTCGGGACACAGAGACAACAGGTCCAGGAGAGAGACCTCCCTCTCCTCAGACCAGTGAGCAGAAAGGTCCAGGTCCAGGTCCAGTCTGAGCTCCCCTCCTGTCTGAGGCCTGTTGGTCTGAATGAGGCCGATAAAACTCTGGTCTGATGTTAGTCTAAACATCTAAATCAGGCGTGAATTTAACACCAACTATAAAAATAGTTTTATTGTGTGACTTAAATTAGCACAAGAAATATTTTTATAGCGTCTGTCTCTAAATTGTGACCATTTAGTGAATTTTAGACCACTGTGAAAGAACAACATATGTGTAACTGCATGAATATTTTTATTTTGTAGCATAAATTAAATTAAAATGTTCAGCATTGAAACAAACAAAAATATTAAAAGTAGGATATTAAAACATTAACTGAAAAAAATCAGATTTTTTTTAAATTACCAAAATTATAAAAGATAGGAAGCAGTTTTATTATTAATTGCAAATAAAACGTGTTTTGTATTCAGGAAATCAGGAAACAAACAAATAATTCTGCAGCCACTAAATAAAACTGAATAGGCTAATTTCTTTCTTCTGTTTTCAAGACATTAAATTTTTTGTTTAATTTATTGAAAAAGAAAAAGAAAACGGACTCACCATAAGAGGACAGGTCCAGAGACACAAGAAAAAGAAACTTTTCATGATCAGTTCTGTCTCAACAGGAGAAAACTACAAACATTTCATTTCAGCTCCACCTAAATCCATTTTTCGTTTTTCTGAGAAAATTTTCTAAATTTATTTTAAATTCCATGAATGTGGAAGAAAAGCTCAGGTAACTCCCAGCAGGTGATGTTCTGAGTCCAGCCGGATCTCTTCCACTGATCTGACTGAGAATCAGCCCCAGCAGCTGCCTCCAAAGAGCAAAGCGAGAAAAACAAGATCTGACACTTCCGGTCCCAACTTTCAAAATAAAAGATCCACTTAATAAATTAGTCTCAACATATTGTTCCACCGTAAAACCTCACTGCGTTTAAATTCATTTATATTTATGAGATTAAACTAAATTTGACTGCAGTGGTAATTAAAATAAAATAAATTTCAGTGTTATAAAATGTTCATGTTTTTAAAGGCTGTGATGGACGTGTGTCCCGTCCAGGGTGTCCCTCGCACTGTGACTGCTGGACGTGTGTCCCAGTGACCCCGTGACCCTGAGAGGAAGAAGCGGGTAAAGATAATGGATGGATGGATGTTTATATTTTGATTCTACCTGTGAAAGTCTGAATGTGAAAGCTATATTACCAGATAATTCAGTTTTTTTCTCAACATAATTAGAACAGTGATAGCTATTCAGTGACATTTTGCAAACAATGTTTATTAATATTTAAAGTCACACGTTGGTTCTTTTTTTAGCATCTCTGTCTTGTTTTTTGTTACTCTAAGCTCATGTTATGTCAAGTTTTATAATTTAGTTTTACATTAAAAGATTAAAAAATAACTGCTGTAAATTAGAAGGTTTTGATTTTGTGGGAAGTCTCAATGTTGAGCACCAAAATCACTCAATTATTGGTTTTATTAAGTTCAAAACAACCAAAATCAGCTCTAATTTCCCAAAGTTTCAGTTTGATTTGGCAGGAACTGGAAGAAGTATGCTTCTTCCAGTTGCTGAAGTCCAACTGGTTTGAATTCACAGTTTCTCTAAAGGTCAATTTGCCTGTGAGCTGATAAAATATGTTGTATAATCACAAACGCTCCAGGCGTCAGTGTCTGGAGCAGGAACAGGACAGAGATGTGAACTCAGAGAGACATTATAAATACACTGGGTCTCTGTGTACATGGTTTCCATTGTGTACAATCAGCTCCTGAACGCAGAGCACATATTTACACCGAGCCAGGAACCATCATCCACAGCCCCTCAGCTGCTGCTGGAACGTGGCTCTGAAATGAACTGGCACAGAAATTTAAAGCTGTTTTCCAGCAGCTTCAGGTTCTTTATGGTTTGTGTATAAAACTGACATTAAACATGGGGGTTGTGTGAATATTCTTAAACACAGAATACCATCCAGATCCAAACAGGAGGGGGAAAGTGCCATTCTGTCTGCTTGGGTGTTTCTTTTTATTACAGTATCTCATTTCTTAAGAACACCAACCACTGAAGAATGATGGAAAAGTCCAGCATCCATCCTTTTTTCTTTACCTGCTGCCTCCATAAAGGGAATTGTGGGACAGGCAGGGGACACCCTGGAGGGTTTCAAGTCCATCACAGAGACACAGAGACAAACAATGAGACCGGTTGACCTCTGGTCTGTGGGAGAAAACCCAGGCTTGCATGTAGAGAACATGTGAAGTCAGAGGGAGCTGGAGCCTCACAAACAGGTTTTCTAGTGTTCGCTGGACATTTTGGACAGTTATGTTTTCAGTATGTGTCCATGAACAGAACGGCTGGAAGATTATTGACGAGCCAAAGCAGTGAATGTAATCATCTGCTGTGAACGACTGAATTTTCTTTACATAAATGTTTGCAGAGAAAGAATATTTGATAAGTCGACACAATTGATTTGCAAACTGCTTTTCTCACACCGGTAAATTGGGAACAAAATGACTCATTCTCTTGATCAGTCATTTGAGAGAGAAGAAAAGGTGATAAAAAAATAACGAGTTCCTATGAGCTTCCATAACAAGCTCACTGATTGTTGCTTAACTTTTCTTATCAGTAAGTAGAGAAGTGTGATGAAGATTTAGTTTACTTCATTCTTTGTACCCACTGATTTTTAAATTTGATTGCAGTTACAATATATCTACTTTTATGTGTTTGAGTATTTGTGAGGGATTTACAGTTAAACTAAAAGAAAATAAATGTTTTTAAAATCCAGAAAAACACAGTATTTATGTTGGATAAAAAAGGGAAAAAAGAGGTTGATGTCGCTAATAAATGACTTTTTCATAAATTGGCTCCACTAGACTAAATAAACTGGGCAATTTATGGATTTTTTGTCTATTTCAATTTATGTTTTAAATTTAACAATCACCTATTAATACAGTTTACTAATTCTCATAAAAATTCTCTTTTGTGCTGCATTGATCAATTTTAATTCCAGATATTTGTCCAAAGTAAAAGTAAGAAACATATATGAGAAGTTTTAAATAACCACTAACCTCCTAATGACAAGCATTTTTATCCACATATGTGGAGGCTAGGTCCTTTTGTTTTAAGCCAAACTTCAAATCACAAAAACACTTTTATGACATCTGGTGGTCAAATGATGGAATGTCTAAAGACCAGCAACTTGAATTGTGCATCAAGTAAAAAGAAAATGTGAAATAAAGTGTGAGCAAAGTTACCGTTAAAAAGTCAACAAAGCCTGAGTAATTGTTCCTAAATCAACACAACACTCTCCAGTTCCTCCCGGATGTTCCAAGGCCAAAGAGTCCTGGGTCTGTCCAGCCAGGGGTCTCCTCCAAATGGCACAGGCCCAGAAAACCTCCAAGTGTCCAGGAGGCAGATTCCTGAATTACCTGAATTGACTCCTTTTGATACAGATTTGATTAAGTAGAGAAATTGTGATTTAACTTGGACACTGCTCTCTTGACATCATGTGCAACAGATCTGATCCTTCACAAGCATAGTTATTATTATTCATACTTTATTATCAGTTGATCATTTAAATTTCTTCACCAAAGGTCGCTCCGTGCAGCACTGTTTTTGTGAAGATAAAATATTAAAACTGGTATCGATAATATCTTCCCTTTTTAAAAAAAAATGTCTGCAGTTGTTCAGTGTTACCACCAGATGGTGCTGGTGTTCGCTTTTGCTCCCTTGGTCCCTCCCTGCAGGGAGGCGTGACCTCCTTCCAGCCATGACAGCTTCCTGCGGACCGACGGGTCTCCTTCACAGACTGGAGGATGAACTGACTGAGGCTTTTCAGAGTTTACCAGCTCGGCATGCAGTGGAAACAACAGCTGGAGTAAAATTTAGTTAATTTTTCAGGTGGGAGCGAATGTCTCAGTCGGATACCGGTGAGTGTGTCGCTTTCTTTGCGCTTTACGCTGAGGAACAAGTAGTTTTTTTGTGTTTGTGTTTGGATGTTCTGCTGAAAAGTACCTACGTGTCACTCTCTGTCGTCACGGCGGACTCCCTTCAAAATATGCGTCAATTAAACGGCGTCCTCTTAATGGGCGACTTTAAACACATTAAAAGTAATCTTTTGGGAAAGTTTTGGATTAAGAAGTCTTTGCTTTTATATTCGGCGTGCAGATAACTAAAGAAAAGTGCAAACATTTCAGTGAAATGTCTGCTTTTATTTCGGAAAAAACTTATCAGTTACAGTGAGTAGAGATAGAAGAATGTAGTCAGACATTTTTTTCAAAATGAAAATATATTATTACAAAAAATATGCTTCACTATGTAAACTTTAGCCCGAATAGACTAGGTTTAATTAGCTTAACTTGAGATTCTGTACATGTAGTTGTATTTATTTGTTTAAAGATTCAGTGACAAAAGTCATCCCTTAAGGACAAAATATGTCAGCTTGGCTTTAAAATTGCATAAATTTTAAACTTAAATTGCAAAAAGCAGTAATAGGCTTTTATAGAAATTGCATTATTTTGGGTTTTTTTTAAATTGAATTTTACTTGTTTTCTACTGACTAAAATATTTGACCTGGCTGGTTAATTGGAGCCTCTAGAAAAGTTTTAGTTTTAGTTAAAATCAGTTCTCTTTTTAAAATTTACAGCAATTTTACAAATTGTGAGCCTGCTTCAGTGTATGAAATTATGTTACTCTCTTGTAAAGTTATTAGAAAATCAGGAGGAGCCTCTTTTCAAAGCAATAATAAATTGTTTTTCAAGGGGCCCTAGTTAGGAACTTTTTGTTGTGGGATGATTTTTATTTATTGTTTTTGAACAGGATGAACTTTTCTCCCCTGTGTGGCAGTCGCCACATGAGTATTTAGGTGGAACCCTGATTAAAAATAAGTAGTGTGCAGCAAACATGAGGGTACGGAGTAGGTTTTGTGCCATCAGGCTGAACATGCTGAGCAAACATTAATGTGATAACTCTCACACACAACCTGTCACCTGTGCACTCAACTCTTCCTGTTTGAGTTGGCACTAAGTTGTTCTTTCATTATATAATCAAATCACACTCCCGTCGCAACAACAATAATTTACTTTTTGAAGATTCAATTAAAACATCTCTCCTGGTTACAGTAACATTCTTACTTGACAGAATTTAAATTAAAGATATTTGCATTCAGATTACTACAGTTAGAAATTTTAATTATACTATTAAAACTTATGTTTGTAATATTTAAAACACCTTAAAAACTGATTATTAAATGTCATTCATTTACATTTCTTGGGATGTATAGATATAACTATTTTTTGTTAGTACAAATTAAACATCTGCTTGTATTACTGTGGTTATGATTATTTAAAATTTCACTTCTCTTGACAAGTGCTGCGGAGTCAAAGATTGTATTTTTGTTGATTTGTTTACCAACACACCTGACAGCAAATCACTGCCTTTCCAGAGCGGAAATGAGTAACGCGAAGGACGGTGCTGCTGGGCCAGGCGTGGGGGTGAATGGACAGATCAGACCCCCCAGCAGCAGCAGCAGCAGCCCGGTGACACCGCCACCAGACCCACTCGTGTCCTCAGAAGAGCTGAACGAAGAGCAGCAGTCCTCTCTGACCAATGTCACTCAAATGTGGATTAAGTTTGCCAAAACCTTTGCCGTGGTATTTCCCATCTATGTGATGGGATACTTTGGGTTCAGCTTCAGCTGGGTTCTGATTGGACTCGCCGCCCTGTTTTACTGGAGGAAGAACTATAGCGATAAGGACTACAGGATAAACCGGGCCTTAGCATACCTGGATGACGAGGATAAAGTTGTAAAGCAAAGTCTGCAGACAGCTGAGCTGCCTCCGTGGGTGAGTTCTCCAGTGTTTGGACCTTTCTCTTATTCTTATTATTTTACCACCACTTAATAATTCAATAATGTGTCATACTTTAGATATCTTCCCAGTTGAGATAACAAGCTTCTCTTTCAAGTTTCAAATATTCCCACATAACTTCAGCATAAAGTCTCTCTGTTTGTACATAATAAAGCTACTTATTGTAAATTATGAAATCAAACCAAAGGACGGACACCCTGAACTCCATCAAATGAAGCAGTTTGAAAGCGTTTCCTTCAGTAGTTTTCCAGACAGATATGGTGACATGCAATCCTGAAATGCAGGTTATATTGGCGAGCTGGTATATTCAGTGTAAACACTTGGCAGAACCTGTTGAGAACCACATGGAAGCTTGAGTTGTATGATTGTTTGGCTGTACAAAATTTGATATTGTTCTGATCCCAAGTAACTGCCAGGAAAAAAAAAAAGTGAAATTAGTTTGATCCAAAATAACAAATTGGGCGGCTGTGGTAGAGTGGTTAGGGGAGTCATCCTGTGACCGGTGGGTTGCTGGTTCGATCCCCTGTCCCATGCTTCTCAGTCGTTGTGTTCTTGGGCATGACACTTCACCCACCTTGCCTGCTGGTGGTGGTCAGAGGGCCTGGTGGCGCCGGTACGTAGCAGCCCCACCTGTGTCAGCGAGCCCCAGGGCAGCTGTGGCTACAGTGTAGCTTATCACCATCAGTGTGATGCATCTTTCAGCGTAAAGGGTCTTTGAGTGTCCAAAAAAGTGCTATATAAGTTAGATGTATTTGTATTATTAACACATTTATTTTTCCTTTCAGCACACAAACAGTTTCACATCTGATTCTCAGACTACCGGTAATTTAAGGATCAGATCCTCACCGTGTGTTTTTCCTGTCTAGCAGCTGAGGTATATTGCTTTTTGATCTCAGTATTCTCATGGATTACTGCAGTTTATCTTCCAGTGAATTGAAAAAATGCTAGTTTGTTAGATTTTTCTTTCCTAACTTTAATGAAAACCTAAATTTAATTTAAGTTTTAAGTAGTTAAGTAGAAGGTAACTGGACTTTGTCTCTTTTCCAGTGTCTTCTAATAAACCAACGTAATTAGTTTAAGGTCGATGAATTGCATTTTTTACCCTTTGTCTAAAAACCTATTGTTCCACTGGAACAATACCCTCATAGAAACATTTTTAGTTTCCTGTCTTGCACCTGTACATATTTGTGTTTTCTGGTTTATGTGATCTAAGTTTTGTTCTGGAAAAAAAAATATTGCGTGTTCCAGTAGAGGAGCTGATGAAATGAGGTCAGAAATGCTTTTGGCATCAGTTGAACAGGAAAACAAGCAGCAATGCTTGTTGGTAGGGGGTTTCAGAAATAGCTGTCAGAAAGGTCACACATTTCTGTTGTTTTGCTCACTGAGCTCATCATCTTTTCCAGGATTTCAGTGCCACGCTGTTTTCAGGGCTTCTAAAACTTTCCAAGTCATTTGCTTTGTTCTGATTTTTGTATTTTTTGTATTAATTCCTGTGATGTTTGGTGGTGTTGTTTGTTAATGTGCAGTCAGGCAGACTGACTGCACATCTTCCACATTCTCCCTTTTTCTGTTTTTGTTTCGTGGGTTTTCTGGGAAAACTGATTGGATCCAAAGGCGTCAAGGTTCTTCAGTTTGTCGTTTGCTTTATCTGCCTAGTTTGTTCTTGAGCTGGAGGTTCATCCAAAAACTTGTCAGTCTAGTCTTGGGTAGTGGTGCAATGATGAGATCCATGTTTAAAAAAAAGTCTGAATTTGAAAAAATGGCTTAAAGGCGTCTCAGGGGGCAGATAAAAGTAGATGAAAAGACAACTTTTATCATTTTCAACACCACTGAAGTGTTTTTAACCCTCCCGCTGCCCTGGGGTCAAAATGACCCCACCAGGCCTCAGTTTTGAGACTGAGGCCTGGTGGGGTCATTTGACCCGAGGGCAGTGGGAGGGTTAAAGGACAAACTCATCATCTTCTTACATTTGCTGCATTTGTTGCATTTAAAGGAATATTTAGCTTTTATCACAGTTGTAGAAAAGATTCGTCAAAAAAAACCCTTTCTTGTTCTTTTAGCTTTGATGTCATAAAACAAAAAGTTTAGATTTGCCATAATTATTAATAAAACTATTAATGACTTCAGGGTTTTCAGGTTTAATTATCCTAGTAAAAAAAAAAAAACACTTTTGACCCAAGTGACCCTAACGATAATGAGAAAACGATATAGAAATATTCAACCCAAACAGAGCAGACTAGCAACCTAATGTGTACCTGGTTTTAAAGGGAACAAGGAAACGAACAGTGGGAGGACATTGGAGCGTCAAGGCGTCCTCCTGACGTTCTGACACTCTGCAGCAGTATGAGACAATCAGCGCTGAACTTTAACCGTGAAAGACACTCAGTCGCTGTTTTTGCACAAGATATTTTATCTGCTTCACCTCTGTGACACTGACCTCAAAGAGCTCCTGTAAAGTCCTGCAGTCTTCACGATGCAGCCTCACACTGAAGCACAGCTCTGTGTAATCCTGCTTCATTTCAGTAACTGATTCATTTATTGCGTTGTTCATTTAATGTTAAATTGACCCCATTGGAAGCAGATAGACTCTATTCAGCCTTTGCAGCAACCAACACGTGAAGCGACCGTGAGCTGTGAGTAACTGTTTCTTTCCACCCACTCACACGACAGTTTGGGTGGGGAAGTCTTGTTCTTTTGAAGGTCCTGAGCTGATCTCTGCTCTACAGCAGGCAAGAAAAATACTGAAGGAATGGAAAGTTCTCTGCTGTACTGCAATTGGACCTGAAACTTGTTTGATTTGGTTCTTTTTGTCTGAACTGCAGGACTAAGTTTGGGTTTTGACACACACACAAATTGAATTTGTTTTATTCATCATTCATTGTGTTGTACAACACGGACTGCATTGTTCGTTCATTGTGCGTTCACCTTCCTCCTACAACATATGGCCATTTGTGTTGTCATGTAGGGATGTAGCTTTTTTTTTTCCCTCAGGGCTTAATAGGCCAAATTGGCCTTACTGAAAGGTGGTTTCCATTTAAATTCATTCAAACTACTTTAGTCTTTGATGAAAATGTAGTCAGAGTTAACCTAGAAAACAACCAGAACAACATTCTGTAGAACACAGAGCAATGGTTTATATGCACTGTAGGTACACAGCAGGTTGGATATGGAAGGAGGTGGACAGTGAAATAACGTGCACAGCCTAGATTATGGTTTTGCAAGCTGTGCAATGAAAAATACACTGATTTCAATAACTCATTAAAAAAATAGCAGCTTAAAACTCAGCCCCATTAGTCGCAAATGCTCAAAGTTCAGTGAGACAAACGGAAAACAAACACTTTTCGAAAAGCTTTTAAAGGTTTTCCTGCAGTTTAACTGTAGTCTCATTCTGTCACAACAACCAAAAGGCTGGACTTCAACCCAGATTAGCATATAGCATATAGTGGTTATGTAGGGGTCGTCGCAGGCTGCTGTATCAGAATCGGGCGTTGCTAGGCATGAAGCTCTACTGGGGCACTGGTCCCCTACTGCATGTCCCAGTCCTCCCTTACACACACACACACACACACACACACACACACACACACACACACACACACACACACACACACACACACACA
>JAVKLF010000064.1:1125512-1142756 GCA_034783495.1 Millerichthys robustus | reverse complement strand
CCATCCATCCATCCATCCATCCATCCATCCATCCATCCATCCATCCATCCATTCATCCATCCATCCATCCATCCATCGTTTTATTTTGAAGAGTTCACCCTCTGTGCCTTTCTTTAAATTTACTTCCTGTTTTGGTCTCAGGGTTCAGTTTGTAATCTGCACACCTGCGCTACATCTCAGTTCTCATAAGGTCCAGGTTTTTAGTCAGATCATGTCAGGTCCTCGTTACTTTTTTGCTTCAGCTGTTCCCTCCTTCCTATCTCTTTGTTGCCCGCAGTGCAAGCAAACAATTAAATCCATGGAAATGTTTTTTTAATTCAAATGTTCAGTTTAGTTTTCCTTCTAGGCTTGAATCCTGGGACTATATTTTCAGCTGCAGTGGGCTTTAATCATTAACCTGAACAGGAACAAGGTTTCCACAGGTTTACCTGGTGTGACTATTGCCATGGCAACGCTCATTAACATTGTATAATCCCTGATTTCTTGGTGGAGTCGGGTCGGGTCGGGGGGTGGCTGTAGAGCAGCGGAAGTGTTCCGGTGTAGATGCAGGTTAATAGATGAGAACTTGGACACAGTCAGGTACATGAGAGACACTGCAGCAGAAACATCTCCCTACAGCTCATAAAAAGTGAGTTTCCTGGCTAATGGTAAGTTGTCCATCTGTTTGTGTTGGAAGAAAGTGCTACGCTCTCTTTGGTTGCTTTGTTCCCAAGATGACGACAATCCAATTAACTCTGGACTCCGGCTCAGACAGAAATGATCAATCACAACTATGTGCAACCAGAAAATTCAGACTAACTCAGAACCAAGGATTTGGAAGCAAAAGCAGCATTTGATCATTTTATATTCGGTCGCAGCAGAATGAAGAAATCCAGCACTGCTTAAATTGGTAGCAATCTGTAATCGCTTCTGTCTCCCACGACAACAAAACTTTCATCCATCACATCCTTTCTCATCTTTTTACACGTCCTTTCTTTCCTCTTCCATCTACTGGCCAATCAGAGCACTGATCTTTGGGGCAAGTTTTTTATGTCTCAAAATTTTGCCTCATTCAGGAAGAAATCTGACAAACTGATGCTTTAATTACACCAACAGATACAGAAACACTGCCCTGGTTAAATTTATCCTTCATTTAGAAGTAAATCAGAGACCAGCAACTGAGCATCCCTGATTGCATAAAAAGTTGCTGCAGAAACATCCAGCCCGTTGACTCAGCTGTGGAAGCGGTTATGAGCCATAATTATCCCAGAGCTGACAGGGAGCTCTCGAATGAATCCAAACATGATGGCAGAAACCCTGCAGGGCCAAACAGCAACATTTTCTGAGATTAACGCCGACAACAGACGCAGGTTTGTCTGAACCGCCGTGATAGAAACAGAAGAGAGGGAGATATCAGTCAGAAACCAGAAATACATCCTCACCTGGCAGAAGTTCAACACAGCAGACTTTCTGCCAAAAGCTCTGAGCTCATCAATATGTTGATAAATGCAAAGTTATTAAAGCAAATATAAATCATTGTAGCTTCTTTCGCTACATACTTTAAACAACAACAATTTAAAATGAGAAATTCTAAGAAATATTTGTATCTGCATTACTAAACAAGGTGAAGGCTAAAGCTAGCAGCCAACAGTACAAACTAAAAAACTAGAGTTTTATTCAAATCCCTCCACTTGTTCTTGAGATATTTTGCTAATAGACAAAGGAACCTACCCACACGTGTGATAGTAAGATGGAATATAATACTAAAAAACAAAGATAACAGAAAATGGCAGGTGAATAAAATAAAACTGTAGAAAATCACATTTGACCTTAAATCTGATCCAATAATCTGCTATCTAACTCACAGTAGGATAGAAGTTTAGATATATATTAGATAAACATATTAATTCTATTTTCTGTTACAAAACATTTTAATAGAAGCAGAAGAGCTTCTCTCTGCCAAAATGAGCTGACAGTGTTGTTTTTCACCATCATAAATCCCAGTTTTCTTGTCATTTCCTTATGTTTCTTTGCATCATTTTTCTCTTTTAATCAGTTTTAATCCAAAAGAAAAAAACAAAACACAAGTGCCTGAAAGCAGCTGTAATGAAGCTCCAGTTTCTGAACATTTAAAACAAATATTTCACAGATTTTAATAAGGCTAATTTGGCTCCAAACCAAATGTTTTATCACAAAGATAAGAACAAATACAGCTGGGAGGATTAAAAACACAAAGAATATTCCATAAACACAACAATAGTTTATATAAAATCAATTTTCTCTGTTTCATCTCAATTAGAAACAATCTGTGCAAAAATAAATGAGGTCATACAGCCAAGAGACCTATGTTACTTATGTTAAGAAATAACAGAGTTGCAAATCTTCAAAATAAAGTAAAATATTGTGAGAGGTTATGCTCAGAGTGTGAGCTGTGAATTACTCTCAGCTACCTCCAAAGCTCTTGACAGGTATATCTACTATTGTGTTGGCTAATCTTGGTTAGAAGTGGTGGCACTTTTGAATCAGATTGGCTCTAAAAGTGAATAGCTTTTAGATGTACATCCAATGTTTACATCCTGCAAACAGATTCAAATCCATCTATTTGTGCATGTGATATTTTGCTAACAGACTAGTAATGGGTAATATTGACAGCTGTTGATTGAAGAAAGCAGTTTTGTATAGTCAGTGTTTTACCTGCAGTGAAGGTTGCAGAAGTGGGATTAAACTGAACGGTCCTGGGGGCTCTCCACACCTGGGGTGGTTGTTTTAAAGTGTGGCCCCCCCCACACACACACACACACACACCTGAGCTCTCAGGTGTGACTGTGAGCAGCATTCAGCTGACGAGACCGTCACTGCTTCACTTTGATCCCAGACAAGCTGTGAGAGATGAGCAACTGTTGCCATGGTTGCAGCATCCCATTATTTTGCAGGTTTCAGTTGCCGCTCCGACACAAAGCTGGTTAATCCTGGTGGCATTATTATTATTATTATTATTATTATTATTATTATTATTATTATTATTATTATTATTATTATTATTATTATTATTATAACAATAATAATAAATCTTTTTGTATGAATGTACGATTGTGTGAACAGAACGCAAACAGTCTAATCTTTTTGTTTTGGCCTCGCAGCTCCTGTCTGTGATGCTGAGGGACAACTTTTTATTTTGTTTCTAAACTTTGCAAACAATTATCTGTAAATAAAATAGTCATAATATTCCTGAAATGAAAATCAGGTTGTATTATTAGATTTTTTTGTTATTCTCATGTGACTTGAAATCAGAGGCTGCAGTGAAGAAGCTCAGCAGAAGCCAGATGCCGCTTCATGTTTGATGCTCAGAGTCATGAATATTTGATTGTATGATATTTGAATACAGCTGAGGCGCTGGGTTTTGTGGCCTTGAATGTTTTTTGTAAACTGCTTCAGGAGTCAAACATAAATAATTTAAAGGCCCAGCATTTTTTTGAAGGAATTCAATTCATTTCTCATCCAACAACAAAAAATTTTTTTTACACGAAACACCAAAAACATACAAATTAAATAGGCTTTATCAAGATATCTCAGAATGTTGTTTATTTTTTTACCTGGAAAAGAGCTTCCTATCAAAGGTTTACTTCTTGTATTTGACCTAACGCCTCCCTCTGAGTCCCTGACATTTGAAATATTTCCATAACACGTCTCAACATTACTCAACAAAGATAAACTCTTAAACTTAAGTCAGTGTGTGAAAGAAAAGAGCATCGCGTGTCGGAGCGAATTTTAGAATCTCAGCAGATTCAGAACATTTTTTGTAAAGCGGAGGCCTGATGATTTTTCTGTTTGCTGCCAGATCCTCTGCTACTGAAGCAGAATAAAATATGGCCGCCTCTTCTCATCTCCCTGAGGAGCACTGAAGGAGCTGCTTTGATGCATCATCCTGTTTCTTCTTCGCCCCAGAGTTAATTTAAGATAACTGCAAGCATTTACTGTCCTCGGCTGACAGATGTAGCAATAAAACACGGCCCCCAAAACACGCACTGGTGTCTCGGTGAGACATTTACTCTCATTCTGGAGTCTGGAAGTAGAAAAACAAACTGTAATTAGGTTAGAAACTTTACTTTCAAATGGTTTCTTTAAATAAAAAAATTAACTGAAAAACAGCTCAAATTAAGGTTGATTGTTCTTGTCTTTTACAAAATTTTACAAAATCAACGCCTAAAAAGCTCTTGTGTTGATGTTACAGCTGTGCAGAGCTTAAAGACTCAACATTTCATGATGGAAACCCAAAGAAACAGCTCAGAGGCAGCTGAGATAAATACTGCTTTAAATGTGACGGACATTCTGCTCAGAAAACAAGCATCAGCGTCGTTGTTAACATCGGTTTGTTTTTCTGCTTCTTTTCTCAGGTTGCCTGTTTGAGAACGAGCTGTGCTCTTCGTATGAGATGTGTGTCAACGGTAAGCTGCCTCATCATCCTCAAACATCCTGATTTCCAAAACACACAATACATCATGTTTACACTCTGAAAGCTTTTACAGGCTAGTAGGTGCAGTTCAAGAGCCAATCGTGTCAAAAGTGACTGAATCAGATTTACACAATTTATTCTTATTCAGACGTCACCAGGAGTTGGTCAGATATCTGCCAACATGTAAAACTCAAAGCCAAGTGCAGCTAAAAATTACTTTTAAAAGTGTTTTGAAAGAAGTCCAGTGTTGAGATGACAGTTTTACAACTTACTGCTATAATGTTGCTGCTTTTAAGTTCTTTCGGGCTACTGTCAACAAACATATTACTAAGTTAATAATCAGTTACTCAAAACACTGCTCGTCAAAATACATTCGATTTTAGCTTCTTTCCCAACAGCTGTTTGAGTAGCTCAGATATAAAATAGAACATTTAAATAACTTGTGCAGATGTGGTGCCCTCTGAAGAAAGTGTTTTTAAATTTAGACACGCTCAGAGTTGTGTATAAATATCTCTGAAACACGAGCGAGGAAACTCCTGCTGAGAACTAACCTGAAATCAAAGAAGAAGAGGGGAAAGACATTCTTTTAAATATTGCATATGTTTTTGGTGGTCTAAATCTGGATTCTCTTTTGTTTGCAAATCATCAGGGTTTACTGTAAGATTCTGAGCAGAACATACAGTATCTGCTCAGAGTTAAGAGGACGAAGATGTTCCAGTATGTGTTGTTGTGCTGAAGATCTGCTCGGTTGATTCTGACCAGGTGTTTGCTGTAAATTCATTAGCTCTGTTTCCTCTCTGCATAGTGTCCCCTTCAGATTTGTCCCATAATCTCATTCTGACCAGTCAGGAAGGAGCAGGAAACAAAGCATGTGTCTTGTTTGGTTATAAATTCTCCAAAGGGTGATTTTATTTTTAGCCAAGCTCAGACAGGCTCTCTGTCTGTGTTGTGGCTGCTGCAGGTGACCTTGTTTTACTCTCAGGTTTTAGTCGCTCCCACATCTTTTAATCACAATATTTCACTGCGTATCACAGAAATTATTCCAAGAAACCACAGACTCGAAGAAAAAGTCAACCGCCTGTATCTAGAAGCTTAACGTTCCTGGAGGCAATGCTATGTTTTACTCTGAGCCTGAATTATAAAGCTCCTGTCAGATGAGTCGCAGGAGGCGAGGCTCCACTGATGGCTGGATCTCACAGGGGGGAAGCTACGGTGGGCTGCACCTCCATTGTTCTCACTCCAGTGTGTCTGACCTGCTTCAATAGCTGCTGTCAAGCTGCTTCTCACTGACAATGGCACTTTGTTGTGCTGCTGATTGGCAGCTCAGGATCTATCAGGTTACACAGCAGCACTAAGTACCTGGAGAAAACCAGGGCCTGACCATTTTATTGATTTATTTCTTCCACTGTTAGATTTAATATCTGCAGTGTTTCCCCCCACTTATTTGTGAAGTGAACCTATCTTTTATTGTTTAAGAGATCACAAAATGTTGATGTTATGCATAAAAAATGTATCTGGATGTTTAACAAGAAGTTTGTTTTCCATCTCCTGCTGTGAAGGAGTCGGTGTCTCTCTTTAGAGGTCCCTTGGTTTTGCTTGCTGTAATGAAGTTCAACTAGCTGAGGGGTGTCCGATCCTGGTCCTTCAGGACCACTGTCCAGCATGTTGTGCTTGTTTTTTTGCTCCAACGCACCTGATTCAGTGATTGAATTACCTCTTTAAGTTCTACAGAAGCTTGTAATCACCCATTCATTCGGACCAGGTGTGTTGGAGCAGAGAAACCCCTAAAACCTGCAGGATGGCGCTCCCAGGGGACCAGGATTGGACACTGCTGTTCTAGATCACAGCTTCCTAAGCATGGAAACCGACTTCCACAAACCAATTGCTGTTTTTAATGGAAATGGTTATTTTGCAGATATTGCAAAGTTTAAATGTGAATATTGAGGTTGTTTACTTTTAACAACACCTGGAATACAGAGTAAACATAACTGTCTGGAAAACTAATGGTAAATTTCAAAATTAATCAGTTGTAAAAAGTTGCATTTTGCTGTTCAAACCACAAGGAGGACATCAGTCTTCTTGCTTCACACAGGTGCCAGGTTGACAAAGACACCCTGCGCTGTCTTGATTAGCTGCAAGTGACAAAAAGCACTGTGGTGGAGGTTGCCGTGGCAACAGGCGCGAGCGAAGCCGGGTTTGATTCTGGCTCATTACCCATCTGTGGCCTGTTGTCTCTGAAACACGAATTGCATCACCTCTGTGGACCAACAGTCTGTGCTGAAAAGGTGGTGATTTGTTGATCGGTGTTTGTTTTAAACTGTTGACAAATTACTTTCACCTTATTTATTCACGTGGGGAGTCTTTTATGTGACGCCTGTTAAGATGGAAGTAACACATGTAAGAGCTTCATTAATGTGTTTATCGACTAGGATGGCTCAGAAATGATTCTTGTTTTAAAAAGTTAATTGATCAGCCTCCAGAAACAAGCAGGCTGATTGGCTGGGTTATAATCTGATCTGATTTAAAAGGCTCCAAGTTACTGAAGGAGAAATCCTAAACTGTCAGTGAAACTTGTGATCTGGACAGTTTTAAAATTAGTTCTGCATCCTACCAGAGGTCCGTCCGTCCGCATGAGCAGCTGGCCACAACATACGAAGAAACCCTTTTTTCCTTGCAGCCAGTGGAAGCAGCAGAGGACCTGCCACACCAAGCCTTTTACAATTGATCTGGTGGAGTGTAAGTCTATGAAGGATGAGCTTCTTGGTCCCCTGAGAAAACTGTTCTCATTCTGTTCATCGAGGTTTCTCCTTGCAGTCAGTTTCCCAACTGTACATCTGAAGAAGCACAACACTGCAGGCTGTTGTCACATTTTTATATTTTTAAAACTTAATCTTTTGTTAGGTAGTGGAAGTCAAACATTTTCAGCATTCTGTAGCACAACACTTCACACTTAGTGGACAGTTTTCTTAAAATGGACAAGAACCACCTGAGTAACATTTGAAGCATTTTTTTTCAAACATAAACATTTATTTTTCTTAATATACAGTATTTAACGTGTGGCCTCCATCTTGACGCTTTGTTTCTCTTCCATTCTAATGAAGCCTTTTTTTGGGCTCAGCCTGTGATTCTTTCATCTAATCTGGACCATAAACCACAAGAGGACATGTTTAGTTCAGAATTACGACCCTCTGGTAGCAAACAAGGATAAGTGATGCAGATTTGACATGCGGGAGGATAATTCATAATGTTCTTCCTGGAAAACCAACGATCTGTGAAAGATTTCAGGTGAAGAAGAAAAGAAGCTTCATGTTCATTCACAGCCAGGATAAATTTAGCATCAATTAGTTGTTATAGTTTAGATTGTACATGCAGAAAATGCTTTGACTTTGGACAAAAAAGAAAGCTGAGCCTAAAGGGGAAGTAACTGATGTTTAACTCAAACTAGGGAGAACGTGTCAAACACTTCCCTTGATTCCTAAAGATGTATTTTATTGAAGAAGAATGAAAACTACGGTACTGATTTTAGGTTGTGAATTGGTATTTTGTTAATGAATTAAACAATGAAGGTCTGTAATTAAATCTAACACCAGCCACCAAGTTTTATTCCATTTCATCACAGCCTGACAACCCAGAAAACCTTGGTTGTGTTTAGCAAGATTTTGTTCAAATTGTACAAAACCACTTTGTTTTTTCTTCTTTGCACATCTTGTCTCTTCAGTCTTATTTCTACAGAATCTTGCCTCCCTGAAGCATTGAAAAGTAATGGTCATTAGACCACCCTGTCTGAATAAAATGACATCAGATGATATTATAGAAAACACTTGACATTTGTGTATGTTTAGATTCTTTATGGAACATACAAACACAAATGGAAAATATCAAAATAAACACTTCATACATAACAAATCTGAGAGTTAATAACTGGAATTTCAGAAAACACAAGATTCTTCTTCTTATTAATATTATTAAAGAATGTGTTCACAACAAGACTTTTAAAGAAAACCAAAAGCTTAACCCAAGTTTGAAACTATTTAAATGTCTGTTCTGTTTATTCAGTTCTCTAAATGTCAACATCATGTAGGATTTTGTTAAAGTATGAAAGAATGATGTGGCAGGAAAACAAATCACTGAGCCAGACTTTCACTGTTTGTTCTAAGATTATGAGTGTTTTAAGATCTGAATGGAAACAGGAGGAGAACCAACAGAACCCACAGGTGACACGGCATGTTTTCTGCCTCACGCATCAATCAAACAGCTCAGTTTTCATTTAGTCCAGACGGCTCCTGTAGATCAATACATGCTGGCCCTGAAACAACTTCAGGCATCGATCAGAACACGTGAGAGGGCAGAAACATGTGAACTCAGAATCTGAACAAATCTTTATGTTTTAAAAAGTGAACAAAAGAATCAAAATTTGCAGCAAGACTTGATGTTACGACCTGCCCGAATCTGATGTTGCCTTATTACCCGCCACCATGACCAGCAGGTGATGATGTAATAGACTGGATTGTTTGGACCTTGGGCCGTTAGATTTCATACACCAAATGAATGAATGGACAATCATGTTCTGCTATTTGACTCACTGGTCTTGATGCTCACACCTGCACCAGAAGATTGTGTTTGGGAAAAGTAATAATAGGATGAAGAGTCAGAATGATGTCAGAGATGCAGACTGGTTTATTTAAATGTGACCTTTTTATATATAGTTGAACTTTTTTATCAACCAGAAGAGTTATGCTCTTCGCAAAAAATGTTTTCATTTATTTTTGTGTTTTAATGTTTTAGTTTTTGAATCATTTATACACTTATATTATGTACAGTATATTATCATGCTCCGTTAACACAGTTAGCCTAGTTTATGCATTTTCAATCAAATTATGGGAAAATGTGTTTTAAAGATTTCTTCTGTAGTACAAGACATGAAAGTGATTCAGGGAAGAGCCACAAAAACACAAGGATCCACTGGACTGTTTTTCTTTTCATAAGACAGAAAGAAAATCAGGAGTTCCATTGACACATTCATAAATATAAATGCTGGGTCTATTTTTTTGTCCACAGATGGGATGTTTGGGAGGTGTCACTCTGTTCCAGTGAAGGATTTTTACACCTATGATGTCTCCCCATCTGTTGTGCAACGATTCAGGATCCTGCTGGAGAAGCTGTCCAACAGAGGTGAACAAAACAGCAGAAATAGTGTCTGTGGAGTGAAATACATTCCAAAAATTTTTTTAAAGCAAAATTTATAATTTTATTTAAACAAAAATATGGATTGTATTCATGTGCTGTGGCAGAAGTCACATTTATATTTTTACTTTGGACTTCGTGTGTTCAATGTTTTTCTGAATCCCAAAGAACGAGTTTTCTTGTCGTGTGAAAGTTTGAAACGATGCATTATTATCTGTGTGAAAATGCTGAACCCAATCAGCTGCGATGAGCTGCTGTTGATGTTCTGAACCAGTAGGGGGAGGCAGAGACTGGTCCACGTCCCACTGGGGTGCTGCTGCATTTCAGCCACTTTCATCATCCACTTCTGCTTTGAACAAAAGAGCCCGGCTGCACGAGAAACAACCGAGCCTTTCATCTCAGAAATTTCTCAGTAAAAAGTCAATAAAGTGCAGCTCTTGGTTTGTTTTTTGTTTCTTTTCTCGACTTTTTGTCTTTGAGTCTTTTTACCACATTGTTCCAAACAGAAATTCTTCTTCTTTCACCTGTTCCCCCTTCAGGAGTCTCTACAGTGAGTCATCCTCCATCTCACTGTGTCTTCTGCATCCTCTGTCCTCATTCTGTCCTCACTCCAAATACTTCCATGTCCTCTATATGTCCCTTTTGTCTTTTTCTTGCCAACTCCATCTCTAACATCCTTCACTGTCCCTCCTCTGGACACGTCCAAACTATCTCAATCTGGCATCTCTAACATTCTAACATTAACAGGATCAGCATTTCCACCGACACCCTGTTAGTTAGCAGCACCAGTGGTGGTTGTTAACCCGAACCTTGACTGATCCGGTAGGCTGTTGATGGAATGAACTCACGTTTGTTTTGGCAAAAATGTTTTATGCCAGTTCCCCTCCCTGACACAACCCTCACCATTTACCTGGACTTGGGACCAGCAGAACGGATACACTGGCTTGTGCTAACTAGTTGCTGGTTCAAAAAAAACAAAAAAAAACCCCATCGACAAATTATGTTAAATTTTCTAAATAAACAAATCGGAGCTGATGACAGAACTTAGTTTAATAAATCCTCTTCATGATATCGCTCCTAGATGGGGCATAATGGAACTTTTTTTGGGTCCCGTCTGGAATTTGAACCAGAGATCTCTCAGGACACTGACTGTCGTCCTTTTTGTAAATGAAAGAACTTCATTTTGCTTTTTCTTTAAAGTTCAAAGAAAAGCAGCGGTTGGAATGACCACAGCAAACAGTCTATGTCTTGGTCACCTTCAGACTCTACAACTCTGTCTCAGTTCTGAACTTGCATGTCGAAGCATCAAACATCTTCATTTGCACTCAGCTTCTTGCTCACATTTAGCCTAGTTAGTGAAAGGCGTAAAGTCACTTTGAATATCCTGGCAGGGCCGCCAGCGTTTATTAACCTGTGGTGTCAGATGCCGTCTGTTCACCCGATGCCAGCTCCCGTTTTCACAGCCGCCTTCGCTGCCATTAAAAGCTTAGTTTTATGACTCTTTGATGGGGAAAGCTTTGCCCGACACGCTGCGCAGCTGTTAGAGATGTTTGAGCCTGATTCCTGGCAGTGGGGGATTGTAATTCATTTTTCAGAGGGGCTGAAGAAACTGTCCGAGGTCGGAAATGTTCTGAAACGAACTGAGCTGCTGGAATTGAATTCTCAGTTGATCAGAGGTGGAGAGAATATTCAGTTAGAAAATGTTTGCAGAGGTTGAGTTGGGAGTTGTCTTCTGACACCTACTGCTGATTTGCGCTGCTTACAGAGCAAAACATTTACAGTAAATTTAATAACTTGTAAGCAAATCAAACTGTTTGGCCTGAGCAAGGCCTTTCACAGGGTTAATAGTTTTTAGTTAAGTTGGTTGGTAGTTCCAGCTGCAACTCTTTGTGTTTTTACCCACCCTCTCTGCTGTCAGCCACACATTTTTGATACTTTCCCATCAGTTTTATGATCTTTTGTATTGGTGGATCCTCCCTAGCTGACAGAAATCGTGTTCTGAATGTAAGTGCTTGTCCTCTGATGGACCCACGTCCTGTGGCATCACATCTGGAGTCACAGTCTGGGTTACTTGAATCTTTCAGCAGCGTCATCGCTCATCTGCCAAATGCTTCGCTTCATGTTGTGCTTTTCACATCACGGCCATATTTACGGTAACATTTTGTTCCGCTATCCCATCTGGAGTTGGCGCCTGCTCCTCTGTTTGGATGCCAAAAAGCTGTGTTTGGATGCATGTTAAGCATAAGCAACAGACGTGAATGCCTAAGCAGCTCATCAAGCTTGTCCTTTTGCTCACTTGCTTCACTTAGATTTGTTCTTCCTTCCTTTGTTGCTGATGTTGATTCTTCTAATTTACAAAGTCCCATTAAAAAAGACAGGAATGTCTTACTGACATGACATAAACCTTTAGACCTGGTGACAATCAGCCATAGTAATATAGACAAATGAGATGATTTTCTTTTTGTTCACTATATGAAGTTAAGAGCAAAACGTCCACATTTCAAAGGATGATCCTCAGAAAGTCTGGAACGCAAGAGTGAAGACATTTTGCTGAAGAGTTTTTAACCACTAAAGTTCTGTGTTTCTCTCTGCAGGTTTAACCTGGGAAGATGATGCCACCCAGCAGGTTCTGTTTAAAGAGTTGTCCAAACTGAGGAGGATTCCCTACCAGCCACAGCAGAAAGGACCAGTTTACAGCAGCAACAGCAGGTTCCATTTAACTTTACATGTTTCATTTTCAGCTGAAAGCTTCTTACTAACAAATAAAAGACTCACAAGCTGAAGACATTTCTATACAGGACAATAGTGACAAATCTGAATATGGACAATGTTTTTTTTATTTGGTTAGATTGTATGATCCAAGGACGTGCTGTGATTGGTGGGTTTTTCTCTCCTGCAGGCCGGCAGCTGAAGCGATGGACCCAGTGGACCACAAAGTGAAGCCGGTGGAGGTGGAACTAAACAGAAATCTGCAGACGTACCTCCAACGTTTGGGTCTCCTTCCTACGACGTCATTATCCAGTCTGGGTAAACCTGGCAAGGTGATGCATTCTTCTGTGTTTTTTAATTCTTTTTTTATTATTTATCTTTCTTTCTTAGTTGTTTTGTTTTTTAACCACTAATGTTTGAATCATATTTCTCTTCTTCTTTTCTTTAATATTTTAGTTTGCACTTGGCTTTTTTTCCTAACCTTCATAAAAAATATAAATATAAAACAATGCAAAAATAATATTGCACTCACGACTGAATATTTTACAGCTTGTATTCCTGTTGCTTCATGACAAACATTCGAAGAAGAAATGACAGAAAAAGAAGAAATGTTCACTTCATGCTGTAAATACTAAAACAAACCTGGAGTTTGTCACCACTTTCTGACTGAAAACTTCTCTCAGCTCAGCTGTTGGAGAAAAAAAACACGTTTTACTCTCCAATAAATACCTGAAGGCTTGACTGTGTCCCTCTGCCGGGCCTGCTGAAACCTCTGTCCTGCTGGGGGAATGTACTCAGCTGTGTGCAGCCTGCAGGCGTTGCTCTGGGGTTTGTGGCCCTTTTATTTATTCAGACTCACCTGTTTGGTGGAAGAGAAAAGGAGCGGGATGACAGAAGGGGTCCCTGGAGGGCGCAAGCGGCACAAACAGTGTGGGCTGTGATGGAGAGAGACCAGCAGCAAAACGTTTCAGAAGAGGCCTCGGAGAAGCATTACGCGTGTTAAGAACTGTTTGTTTTGGTTTTGGTGTTTTAGAATTTCATTATTATTTAAACTAATGTCTCTTCTCCTCTTATGTGGGCATTAATGGGTCTGACAGTGACAGTTACCTTTTTTTGTAGTCAATATAATTGCACAAATGAATAGTTTTTTTTAATAATGGCTTAAGTCAAACACATTTGCCTAAATTATGCTTTTAGATAATAAATATATACTTTATTGATCCCAGTGGGAAATTCAAAACATCCAGTACCATCATGACAATAATGAAACTCATTAACGAAGCTGAAGTAATTGAATGTTCATCATAATATTTCTGTAATTTTGCACATTGTATCCAGTTTAAAAATGCTTCTGAACGCTGGTTCATCCCTTGAGTTTAGGAGCTTTCTTATGTTTGAATGATTCCTAACTTAAAGTTAAATAGCTTAAAAACAATTCTCTGAACTGAAAATGAGTCAAAAACGCATCAAAAAAAATAAAATAAATTAAATCAGAGAATTTGATCAATATTGTTCAGAACGTGTTGAACATAGTGCTCCTGTACTGCAGTGTGTTTGGTTTTTTTCCGTTGTGCTCCTCTGAAGATATCAGTCCAAAGCCATGTCCTTGACTCAGAAGTTGTCTAACCCAAGTTTCTCATCATCTTTTTATCTTTCCAGCTGCTGCCGAAACCGGGACCTCCATCCAACTCCCTCCTTGCCACACAGGCTGACGCTGACCTTCTGCTGGGCGCCCTGAGGCAGTATCTCTCTGGGCATCTTTTCCAGCACAATGGTGAGAGGACCCCCGCTGAGCAGGAGGCCTCCTCCCTGCGCCTCAGGCCATTTTACAACAATGGCATAAAAAATGCTGAGCTCAAAAAGGAGACTTCCAAATCCAGGCTTCTGAAGACGGGGAGAACTCCGGGGACTTCAGCCAAGGAGCCGCTCACGTCTGTAGATGGTGTGTTGTCTGTTTTTAATTTAAATTTTTACTTTTAAGCAGAAAATGATAGGTTGCTTTGCTTTAGGACACGTCCTCATCCTGGGACATCTCATCATCCAGCTGTCTTACACAAACACACACCTGTTAAACTGTAAATGCATCTGGACTGAGCTTTCATGTTTCATGCAGATGTGGAAGTTCAAGAGAAAAAGATTCATTTGGTAAAACTTCTACACAGTAGAAATAAAGAGATAATTTTTAAGTAAAATGAGTTTTATCTGGTCTGATGTCTCAGAGCCAAGAAGTCTTTTAATGAACAAACTGTAACTTGATACTGTTTGTTTCCTGTTATGCCTACAAACAACTGTCCAACATGGCTTCAGTTCAAAAGGTCTTATTTGAAATTCATTGGTTGATTAGGTTTAGGGATATTGGAACATCATGGCTTTAGTTGTTTAACCAACACAAAACTGCCAGATGCTGTCGCTTTGATTTGAGGCAAATTTTCTAACTTGAATTGGCCATCTTCAGAATGGTTTTCTGCTGGAATCCAGCTGGGCCTTCAGCTGCAGCAGATTAGCAAAGTGTGACTGAAAAATGCGGAACAGGAAAATATCACAAATGTGACTGCTGTCAACCTGAAGCCTGGATGTGATTGGAGGGTATTAATATTTGCAGGAAAGACCTCAAGCTAAACCTGTTCTTTCAAAGCTTTCAGGAGATTTAAGTCCATCATCAAATGCAGTTACATGAAGGGTGATTATGGAACTTTGATTCAACAGTTTTCATGCTCACATGGATATTTAAAAAAAAATGACCCAAAAACTGTTTTCAAAGCTGAATGAACTTCGGTCCCAAAGAACTATTTAACACATTTGACATGTTTTTGGTGTGCCTCCATCTGTCCTCCAGAGAAATTCATTGAGAACGTTGTGAAGAACGTCGGCAGACAGCATCTAAATGTGGACAACCTGACGCCTCAAGACCTGGACCAGCTGTCCAGCCTGATAGCTGACGCTCTACTGGTGGTCGACCAGGACCCAGGACTAAACAGGGGACTGTCCCGGGACAGAGGACTTGGACTGAGAGACCTGGAGGAAGAGCCTAGTGACTCAAATGAAGAGGCTTCCAGAGATGAGGAAGATGAGAAACCTCAGCAGAATGCACCAACTCTGACACCACAGGAGAGCCTCTCTGTGCCCCTGACGACCCCTCCAGGTACTTCTGGAATGACTCACTTTGTGGTTTTCTACATAATAAAGGCCCTTTAAACTTGCTGTGCAACAGAAAAATCATTGTAAAAGTGAATACGATTCATTTTATCAGCAGAGAAGAAATACATTTAACACTTCTTCATCTGTTTAGGCCATAAGACTGAAGCTGTTCATACTTTGAATGGAAACAATGAACCTTGGCTACTTTTAGAATTATATTGTTAAGTGTGTGCATTTTCTTCTAATTATAAGTGAAGATTTAATTTAAGCGGATATTAAAAAGTAATTTATGATTAGATCAAAGTTTTTAAACTTTAAGACAAACTTTGTCATTGTTGTTTGTCACCTGTTTTTATTCCTTGTCCTTTAAACACAGTGGTGTTTTTGTTTTTCCTTCCACCAGAGAGCCACACAGATGTAGAAGAGGCTTATTTGAAGGATGCCGTAAGTGATTAGTTAACAAAAAAGTAAAATCTTCCCCGCAATAGCTTAAAAAAAATGTCTTGTTTTTGTCCCAAAGATTTATGGAAAGACTTTCAGATTAACTTTCAACTGTTCCTGACCAAACGATGCATTTAAAGGCATAAATCAGTTTAATAATGAATATACTACTGCAGATTGTTATAAAGGTAAACAGGTTAACCAACCAAAAACCTAGCTTGTTGTTTTTGTTCAGATAACATCCTCCTCATCCTGTTGTGTAAAAAATTTGACAGAACCTGTAGAATAATAACATGTTAAATCCAATGACAGGTTGCCTTTTTCTTTGATTCCAGACAATTATCTGCTCATGCTGGTGACTGCCTCTACACTAAAACACACTCACTTCATCCATTAAACAATTTAAACCAGAATGATCTCCATATCTGTCATTTAAAAATGATGCACCTGAGAAAACATTAGGGGGTTTGAACTTTAACGGTCTAATATTGCTTATCTTAAGTAAACTAATCATGTTTTCACACATTTTAAAAGCGATATTGCATAACTTCTTTATTATTTTGTTTATTAATCATACAAACAGAACACAATGGTGATGTTTTGCCTTTATGCGTTAAAAGATAATACACAGTTTATTCAGTGTCATGTAAAAACATTTTGGTTTAACATTACTGACTTCCTTTGAATATTTTTTTGACTCTTCCTTCCAGACAAAGAGCAGCCTTTTGACCAAACTCCTCACCTACCTGGATAAAACTCCCTTCACCGGTCTTACCTCCGTGAGAAGCCGCAACAACGTTGCCACGGAGACGGGCAGAGGCCGGCAGGTGGGCCTGGAAAATGTCCAGAGTCGCACCAGCGAGGCGGCAGTGACGGTGCAGAAAAAGGACACCACCCAGTCTGTGGAGGAGGTGTCGGAGGTGGAGGGCTGGATCAAGGAGGTGGTGCCCCCTCCGGCGGCGCTCGTCTACGAGGAGCCGCACAAGAAGACGATGCATGCACCCGAGCTCCAGCTGGATGTCAAAAGCAGCAGGAAGAAACCCGACGAGGATGTCTTTGGTTACGTCATCACTGACACAGAGTGAGTGTAAAGTTTATTAAAACAGATAAAAGTGGATTTTCATGTGGATATTTTGGCTTTTGATGGTACGGTGACTCAGGTGGTAGAGCTGTTGCCTCCCAGCAAGAAGATTGCCGTATCAAATCCCGGCCGGAGACATTTCTGGGTAGAGTTTACATGTTCTCTCCGTGCTTGGGTGGGTTTTCTCCGGGTACTCCGGTTTCCTCCTACAGACTAAAAACTTGACTGTTATGGTAATTGGTAACTCTAAATTGTCCCT
>JAVKLF010000064.1:1112257-1123530 GCA_034783495.1 Millerichthys robustus | reverse complement strand
GAGTGAGACAGTGAATGTCTCTATGTGTCCCTGTGATGGACTGGAGACCTGTCCAGGTTAGCCCCGCCCCTCACACTGTGACTGATCGATATGGGCACCAGTGACCCCACTGACCCTGAAAGGAAGAAGTGGGTAAAAGATAATGGATGGATGAATTTTGATTTTTTATTTTAAAACAAACTTTACATTATAAGCCACTATCCAAATAACTTTTTTTAAACATTCTTAAATATTAAATATGCCTAAATACAGAAATACAGAAACACGAGACCCTCTTAAATAAAGATAATATTTATTGAACATTTGAGAAAAAGAAATTTCAATGAGCTCTCATTAAGCACAGCATATTACAATGTTTTGTTTATTTTGTTCTCCTATTTGACAATCAGCATTATTTCAGCTATTAATGATAAACCTAATAAGTTTAGAATTCCTGGAGGGAATGCATATCACCCATCAACTTTCAAGCTAGACCAGAACACAACTGTTTCTTTATTTTATCTTTAGTTTTTAATAATTTTCAGTTAAATTTCTATAAAATATTCTCTCTTAAAAGCAATGTTTTTCACATACAATCATAAAAATCATATTTTTTTAATCATTGTGATTTAAGAATAAATTTCTTGTGAGTCATAATGGTGCTGAAGGTTGCCCTTCAGCAACAGTTGCCCATAATGCAACACGTTTCTTTTTCCCTTCATTCTTCTTCACACAAAAGCCAGTGTTAATTTCATATTGATCTTTCTGTTCCTGAACGTTTTAATTCAAGGTTTTTTTAGGAACTGGCATTCTTGTGAAACGTTTATTCAGCTGCTGCACTTTGAGGTCCTGGTGTTGCATCTCTTTTTGTCCCTCCATCTTGTTTCTTCTCATTCAAAGCTGAAAACCATAAATATTGTGTTGTGGAAGGACCGTATCTTTGTGCTGTTGTGGCAGAGGTCACGGTGCTGAATGATGAAATGTTTTTCTGCCTTTCCTCACAGACCGAGGTGAGAACTTTCTCCTTCGCCTTCCTTCTGTTTCCTCTCAGATCATTAAAAATTCAGCTCTGTCTGATGGCTGCAGCCTTCAGGAGCTCACTGTCACTCTGAATGCTGCTTCATGCTCTCAACCTGCTCTGCTTTATTGGAGCCACAAGCATGAACAGATACTAAAATCAAGTGTTGCTTCTAATGTGGAAAAAATGTTCTGTGTGGTAAATGTTACACACAAGACCAAACATTTTTCTAAATGTTTTATCATTTTTTTCATTGTATGTTTTAACCAGGGAGTAAGCTTTATTTCATATGCACATCTAATTTATAAAAAAGAACAGTAGTTCTGCTCCACTAAAGATGCCATGCTTTTTGCTTTTTGCTAAATTTCTTTGGCCTTTACTTTTCCTACAATATGTGTTAAAGTCTTAAACTTAAAGTAAGTCTTCACTTTGGGAAAAATCATTTAAAGAACCAAGACATTGACCCTTCCATCAAGGTAAAACTCTTGCAGCTTTATATAAAACCCATTTAGAAACAGATTTGATTGTAAGTTGGTACTGTTCAGTTCAGATGTCAGATTCCTCAGCCTCTCTGACCCTCCTCATCCATTCTTCACAGTATTTCTTGACATTTGCGTTCAACAGGGCTGAACATCCAAGGAGAACCAATGAAGTTTTTTGGAGCTTGTGTTGTGTCAAACCTCGTCTTCTTAACCACCGAGCTGCAGCTTCAACCGAAGCACCGCAGTTAGGATTACACCGGAACATCTCGGGGACAAATGTTCCTCCACACATTTCCACACACCTGGACTTCCACATCTACCTGCAGTGAAGCTCTTATCAAGAGATTTATTTACCAGCGTAACCTGATGAAACCTTGCTCTGCACTGTACTAAAAAATATAAAAACGTATTGAAACTGCAGGTGAACAGAAGGAATATAAGCTTCTAGTTGTGCCCAGTTTATAGGATTTCTGCTGCTGATGTTACACAGCTGCATTATCTTCTTCACATCTAAGACCTTAACTGTTGGTAAAGTTTCTTAAAACCCATTCTCAAGTTTCAGCTCCATAAAGAAACAAAACATCAACTCTCTAGTGAATGGTTTAAGATGTTTTTTTGTTCACAACAAATTATAGCTAATTATTCACAGTTTTGTTGTATGTAATACGATTAGTTTTAAAAATATAAAATTATAAAGAAGCATATATAGAACTGTGGAATAATTGTATTTATAAACTTGAACATATAAAAAATGAATTTATTGAAAACATTTTAGAATCTTGTAAAGTCATTCCAGAATGCTCAGTTTTTTTTTGTAATTTTGTTCAAAACCAAACCATTAAAGTTGTTGATATAAGTGCATCGGAGCGCGTTCACGTTCATTTCTGTCTACAACTGAAACGACTTCATTTAGAACATTTTATTTCTATAAGGTCTGACCTTCTCCTCCTGAGTTGTGGTCGTATTTTAGCGCCCACCTTCTGCTGGAACAAACTGAAAAGCTTCAAATGAGGCAGAGAAGACTAAAAAGAAAGTGATGAGCTTTCTGTCGGTGACCTTCCTCACCTCCTCATCATCACTCCTTTCTGTACTTTTCTGGAACATTTCTGCAAAAACTAAAGTGCGTTCTTTCTCACCAAAAACAATCCTCTTTGCCATCAACACATTTTATAAGATGTCAAGATGCATTTATGATGGCAGATCTTAATTTTATGTTTTTGTGTTTTGTCATCAGTGTTGTCGTTCAGTCTCTGCAGTATTTTGCTCTGGTTTGATCTTTTCAGGTCTTTTTGGATTCAGTTGTCCTGCTACTCACTAAATGATGGATCAAAAAAAGATCTGACTTATTATTTATTGCTTTGCTTTAGTTTAGCAGTCAGAGTTGGGTTAATTACTACAATTAATCAAAGTTTAGGGTCACTTACTTATTCTAATCCTGGAAGTTGATTCAGTGATAAACCGTTATTGACTTGTTCTATTTGTCATCTCCTCCTCTTTTTATTTTTCCTCCTCTTCATCTCTTGCTGCCTGCCTCTTCATCTTCAGTCGGCTGCAGACGGATGATGGCCTTCAGCTGATGGACATGTTGGCCCGGCGCGCAAACCTCCAGATGACGGATTTGGCTGAAGTTTTGTACGTATAGCTGTTTTTTTCCCTCTTTTTCTTTACTTTTTAGTGTAAAAACATGACAATTGGTCTTTACTGCTGCTGTTTTGGTACTGATAGCACTTTAGCCACAGACTTCTTCTATAATAGTTTAATCTAACACTGTTCTTTCTGTTCCTTATGTTTAAAAATCACACCAATGTTAAAACTGGTCTAAACGGTACCTCTATACTCGATAAACATTTTGACTCAACTTGATAAATGACCACTTCTGCAGCTTTTTGACCCAAACTAGCACAGAGATGTCCAGCTGAGTCATTCTGACAAATCCTGCACTGAAATGTGTGTGGTTGTAGCTGAGAGTGATCACCAACACATCCTCTGAGCACTAACTGATTGTTGCTGATCTTTAAAATGATAGAAACTTGATTTAGTCATAAATATGAGATGGTTTATGTTGGGAAGATATCTTTCCAGCATACACACATTCCAGCATGTATTACACATACACATGCTTTGCAGTGTGTTCAGTTCAGGTTGTTTCAAAATGTAAATGAAAAAGCATCTAAATGCTTTTAATGTCCTGTTTGCCCTGGAATGTAACAGTGCCTGTGCCCATGTAGCCTTCCAGCTGTCAGCTAGCCAAGGAGTTCAATAAAAATGAGAATTGCATCAAGAAAAACCGTTCACTTCGCAGCTATCTAAAATTACCACCAGCTCTGTGCACAGACTAAAAAACACATCGAAGGCGAAGGTTGGTGGATGACTCACAACAGCCGCAGTTCCTTTTCTGACAACAACCCGTCTACCTGTAGGCCTGAGTGGGTGGCAGTTTTCTCAAAGGGGAGCATCACAACTAACATGCTTCAAATATTCCTCCGTAAGAGACGAGCGGCGCCAAATCCTCCGTATTCTCCCCCCAGCCCCTCCCCCTCCCCCCAGCGTGTCGGATCACAGAGGGCAAACTGGTGGGATCAAAGCAGAGAAGCACAAGGCTTCAGAAACACAAGTAAGGGAAGGATGAAAAAGAAGTGGCCTCACTGAGCAGAAAACTGATGAAGTGGACTTTATTTTATGATCTTGACACCCCCCCCCCTCCACACCCCCTTCCCCCACCCCGCTCTGGGGTTAGTGGGAGTAAAGAAAGGAGTGCTGCTTGTCCACATTATTGGCACGATGAAATCAAGACAACACTCTGTAAACCTTTATTAATGTAACCAAACCATTTCTCACTCACCGTACTAGTTTTTCAAGTCACCCCCTCCCCTTGTTTTTCCCCAATTCAAGTTTTTCTTTTTCTCAAAAAGGTGTTCAATTCACTGGACAGCTGTGAAGAAATGTGGACTCTAGCCTTTTTGTTTGCTGTTTAAATAAGTAAACAAGGTGAGCTTTAATGCACTGCTTTAAAGAAAAAAACTAAATAATCCTAAACAATAAAATTACCTGAACGCCACCATCCCACGTATGTTCTGTCAGCGTAAAGATTTGTAAAACATTTTTTGGACAGTGTTCTTAGTTTAAGAAGCTGATCTGCATTTTGATTCTAACCTCTCACTGTGAAATAAGTCTCTGCTTTAAAGTGGAAGAATGGCAGAATGATGTACAGTTCCAGCTGTAATTGCTCCGAGCCTGACTGCAGTGCAGAATGGACCCCATAAGAAAAAACAAGGAGTGGCTGAAAGTAAAACATCATCACCATCATTCCAAAAACCCATAAAACTAAACAAGCGGACCAAACTGTTGGTTGAGTCTTTTCAGGCCACCTATTGTTGTATAAAACTTAAAATCTGTGCAGATTTAGACTTTTTATTTGAAGAAGTTTTGCTTGTGGTGAATCATTTCAGTTTACCTGTAGGCACAGCTTATTTTATTATAATTAAGAATTGACTTTTATGATCTGTCTTGTTAGCTTTTGTTCTGGATGGTGTTTTTCTGGAGCAGATAGTTTCACGGTGACAGAAATGCATTGGTTTTATAAATTTGCTGTTGGGATTTTTGTTTGTGTTTTTTTTCTTTTCATTTTAGGAAAATAAGTGAAAACCGAAGAGTTGATAAAAATGGTCTTTCAAACCAAATTGAACAGATTGAGTAGTACTGAGACTTTAGTGTGTAGGCAGGTAGGGATTTGATAGCTTGGCATTGTGCGATGCACACACACACCTTCACCCACACACTGCGCCCACCCCCGCCGTCCAGGGCTGTTGTTCGCTCGGCACCTTGCAGTGATGCTCAGCTGCTGTATTGAGTCCCTGGGTGGCCCGCTCTGTTCTGCTGTTCGGCTGCACCTTTTGTCTTTGCTGCTCCTCTGTCCTGGGAGTGAAAGGAGCGAGCCACACACAGGGGAGGATGATGGATCGGAGGCAGAGAAAGCTGAAGGTGCAGATACAGAAAGAGGGGTGGAAAGCCGGGGGTCTCCTTTGTTGCGAGCGCAGTAAAAGCCCAGCAGGGGGAGCCGCCTCGACAATTTGTCAGAGGTGCCACGCTTATTTTTTCAAGGCCGCCCAGCTCCTCACCGCTGTGGCAACAACAGTCACCTTCAGCCGAGTGATTAAGCCCAAAGACGGGCCGACAGTCCGGATTTACTCAGACTACCCGTGGATCCCAGTCAGCCACACCGAGTTCCTTAAAATCTCCTTGATTTGCTCAAAAGCATTTCTTTCCCATAACTTGCCTACATTCGTCAACTGATATGATGTTTCTTCAAACTTGCATATCTTTGGTTGTAAATTAAAGAATTACAAAATTGTGGCACTGACCACTGAGCTACAGCTGCTCCAACCAAAAGAAAGAACATATTAACTGTATAATTCTTCAGAGCAATTTCCATGTCCTAATTGTTCGTTTCTAATTTTTGAGTATTACCTGAGATGTATTTCCATCCTATGTTTGTACTTCTATTTAAGAATAACTGTCACGATAGGCGGGTATACAACAGCCAAAAACAGACGTGGTCATTCTTGATGATTTTAAACATTTCTTCTCCTGTTTCCTTGAATCTGCTTTGTGTAATAATTTGGTGCTTAAAGCAAGAAAAGTTTACTTTTCAGGTTATTCACAAATGACAAAATGTTTAAATTCAAATAATACACATTACTATCATCACCATTTCACCTGAGTAGAGGCAAAAAAATCTCTCTAAATGAACAAGTTAACCTATAAAATGTCAAGTTAAAACATCGGTTCATCACATTTCTGAGAACATTTTATAAAGTTTAGCTACACTGAGTGTACTTGAAGAGAAGGTATGTGCTGAAGTTCAATCCTCCATCCATTTACCAAGCAGCAAAACTGCAGGCAGTGTAACCTTCCACCTCACACAGAATTGACAAATTAGCATATTACATCAACAAAAGTGTCTCTGAACAAAGTAGTTGGTGACCTGTGCACCCACAGCTGCCGACAAGGCGGCTAAACTTCCCGTTTTAACGGTTTCCTCCTGGGGCAGGAGCCAGAAAGCGGCGGCGGATCAGACAGCCTGCAGCAAAACTTTCACACTGGAAACATATGAATCACAAGAGTGAGCCTACACACTGAGCCAGGACACGAAACCAACCTGCAGAGTGACTCACACCTTTACATTTCATTTGGAACAATTCAATACTGATTAGATAATGCTGACAGTGAGCACTTCTGGCTAAATGGAAGTGTTTTTAGCTGCGGCCGTGCTGGTAGTGGTTGAGGGCATCGTGGCGGGCGGGAGGGAAGCGTTGTGGGTGGTTTTGTGGAGTTTTTGGTGGAATAATGACGGCTGTTGTGTAACCATCACAGAGTGTAGACGAGAGGTTTTCCTTTTTTTTTAAAAACAGGAGTGTTGAGGTGATGTAATGTCTGTCTGAGCTGTGGGGTCATATCAAAGAGCCACCACAAGGAGGAGAGAGCGGACCTGAACTGGATGGATGTGAACGTAATGAAGGCTGAGCTGGAAGCACAGCAGAATGTCTTCATCACTCATTTAGTCACAGTATTTAATCTTTTACTACTCTCTTGCCTGAAAATACATTTTTCTTTCCTCATTTCTTTTGGGTGGGTGGGTGAGTGGGTGGGGGGACAGTAGGTGTTTGTTGCTCAATCAGACAATAAAGATGTATTCAGATACTCTTATAATGTAGAAGTTACTGTGTATTTTCACAAATAGAATAGAATGCACAATGCCTTAAAATGAGATTAAAACAGATGCCTACATTTGACTAAAATTCAAGTCCTGGCAGGTTTTTTAGAAATACAAATTGTCCACTGCCTTTTGTGATGATTTTAAAGATGGATGACAACTACAGCCACATCTTGAGATATGGGTTGTTGCTTTCAGCTATTACCAAACCAATTTTGCCAACAGATAAATAATCAAAATTTAATTAGCTGTAAAAAGAGAATCAACCACATGTTTAGTGTTTCTAAGTATGAAGGGCTCACTTATTTAAGAATTATTATATTTTTAGCACAACAAGCAAAGACATGAGGTAATTCAACAAATTCAGCTGAATCTTAGTGGACACCTTTTGAGACTGCAGGTTGCAAAGCACAAGAGACTGTCACAAGATTTTTGTCTGTTTGCCACATGGACTCAGAAAAATCTGTCTGTCAGCACCGTCTGCCTCAGATTTAAACAATAAAAAACGAACCTGGGACTGTTTTTAAGGAAAGGTGGTATAAAACTAACCTGCTGTGAGTTTCTGTGGCTCGGTCAGGTTATTTACAAGGCTCAGAGTCGACGTGGTGCCTTTGTGCAGCCGAAGCAGACAGATGGACATGTGATAAACTCAACATGAGTTATTTTCCCTCTTCATCACACTTGCAGACTTTGCCTGGGCTCGCTGATGAATCACTTCATGGATGTGGCAAATATGTCAGCGGATCGCTGGGTGGAGGGGGAAAAATGGTCATAAAAAATGAGGTGTTGTGTTCAGGAGATAGAGCAGCTGAAATGGGCTCTCTTTGTTTTTGCTGTCCGCTGTATAAATATGTAAAACTGCGAAACAAACAGTGTGTTGAATAAAGAAGGTTTTGTATAAAAAGGAGCAAAATGGTAGAATTAATAACCAGATCACCAGAAGAGCAGAGTATTTTCTGCTTTCCTTAAAGCACTCAGCTTCATTAGGTTTCTCCCCTGCGGATCATTAATTTGATTCAGACTAATTGGTTTGTTATTGTACCTTAAATGTTAGAATAGTGTAGCATTACTGCTGCATAAAAATCTGGTGTATATGAGCTGCAACTGGTTGTTTTTCTTTGATATGCTGGCCTCAGGGCTCAAGAAACCCAATTAAATCCCCTCAAACTGTTAATGAATAAAAAGCGCCTGGCTGTGTGTTGCCCAAACTCCCCAAAATGATGTGAAAAGCAAACAAAGAAAAAAAAAAAAACATTTCTGTTACAGATGTTTAATGGTTATAAACTGAAGGCATTCCTTGAAGGAAAGCGTATCGCCCGCCACTTTTTAAGGCCAGTTTTAAACAGGAAGCATTAGAGTAGTGCTCAGATTATGTGTTGACCATGACTTTCAACTACTATCAAACAAAAGTTTACCTCTATTTGTAAACTTGACTAAGTTGAAGTCTTTTTTTCATTGGTTGATGTCTCATAGCTGTGGTGTCCATCTTGAATTATTTGATTCCAAGGATTCGTAATTTGCAGACATTCACTGTTTGTTTTCTGAAGTCTGTCCAGTGGTTCTTGAGATATTTTGCAGGCAGACACGCATGCAGACATAGGAACATTTTCTTTTGACCTTTTGCCTTTGGTGCCAAGTCATATTTATAAAACTCCATGTTATTTTAGAATTAAACCAATTTTTGCAGAAGTCCAAAGTTTGAAACTGTCGGTAGAGTTTTCTCTTCAACAAGGAAATGACAAGAAAACAGCTTTTATTTGGTAGATGCCTCCTAATTATTTTGCTGATCCTTTTAATTTGGTAAAATTAGACGAGGCTGACCCCACAGCCTGTTAGATGCGCTCAAGCCTCACAACTAAAACAATTTAAATCCTTTAATGTGAAAGAGCTGCCAATGTTGTAAGGACGGGACCCGCTCCGTTATTGATGTCACCATATTTCAGAACGCTGTTGTTACAGTAGAAGTTGCTTCCTATAGCAGCACACAATGTATCGTGGAAGGGGACTCTCTAATGCATCTTCCTGCTGGGCCTTTAATCTGAATTACCTCAGAAAAACAAAAGGTTAATCACATTGGGAGACCTCACTTCAGCTCCGACCACCCAGCTTCTCCCTGTCGGTGTTTCAGTTCCAGCTGCATTATCAGCACAGACTCTGAGAAAACTCGTGGGGTGCAGAACTTCTCATCGTTTTTCATCTCAGTCCCATTTCTGACTGTCTGAATGTCCATCCATCACAACAAAACATTGTAGTTTGTCGAATCAGTGGGTAAATACTTCTTGAGGTGCGCTTCCATTTCTTAGAATTGTGTATAGAACCTTAATCTTCTTAGTGACCTAAATTCTCTCATTTGGACCTTCTTATCTTTATTTTATTGTGTGCCTAAAAGCTGTTGGGCAAATTACATTGAGATTCAAGAGGTTATCTTCCAGTGGGGATGGGGATTGTAACAGCCTAAAGGATCACTACAGGTTAATGTTTTTTTTTCTTTTGCCTAATGGCCATGTGTGGCTGAGCCTTAATGAGCACAACTCTTACAAAAAAATAAAAGAAAGGCATAGCTGCTGAGGGAAATGGATTCTAACCCTTTTGTAAAGCTTTTAAATATGAGTTATTTGTTTTTGCAGGGTGGTGGGACCGGCTGTGATCTTCAAAGTGGGCCCCAACTCCAAGAATGTCAGCACTGCAGATGTGGCCAACCTGGCCGGTAGGTTCTCCATGGCCGGCTAATGTTGTTTTTATATCGACAAAAAAACAGGCCATTATCTTTGGCTTGCTGCTACACCTGAGGCCCCCAATGAACCTTTTTCAGAACGCATGAAACCTCAGTGAAATGTTGGTGGCTGTGTGTTTTTGAGCAATCAACTGATTGAAGATCCCTTTATATTAAATTTATCTACAACCAAAATAAAAAATGTTGGAATTTGCTTAAATGAAAAAAAAAAACAAAAAAAAACCAACAGGATGCACATAATCTTTTGTCATAGACCCAGATTTATTTACAATTTAATATAGTAAACATATCAGTTGTTGAACTTACTGAATTGCAATTTATATGGCAGTAAAAATTGGGACGGGGCAACAAAAAGCTGTAACAGTTGTTTGAATAAGAAACAGCTGGAGACCCGGTTTGCAGCTATTTAGGTTAATTGGCAATAGGTCAGTAAGAAGACTGGGTATAAAAAAGAGCATTTTAAAGATGCTGAATCTCTCAGAAGTAAAAATGGGCAGGGGTTCAGCGGTCTGCACAAAACAGGGTCTAACAAAAGTAGAATGAAACCAAATGTCAATATTAGATGACCGTGTTCTTCGAGCCTTTAGGCAGGAATGCATTAAAAACTGGGCTCAGGTCCACTTCCACCAGTCACTGTCTGTAAACACACTGCCATCCACAGATGCTGGTTAAAGCTCTATCAAGCAGAGAAGCCATATATGACCACCAACCAGAGACACTGCTGTCTTCTTTCAGCTAAAGGAGGAACTGTTGTGTGGTCAACCAAATACACCATATTCTTCGTCCTAAAGAGGACAGCCATCTTCTTCTCTTTAACCTTTTTAAACACAATACTTTTGAGTTTGTTTAAGATGAACATTTCCAGACAAAATCAATATTCTTGGCCAGTAAGAACTGCCTTTTTTCACCACAGTTTTATATGTCCCTCTTACACAACTTATTCATTGCCAAAGTGCTTTTCATTTCTTCACTGACATCTCATTTGTTTACATTTTGTATAAATTCCTCGCAGGCTAGTTCCTGCCCACACTTTTCATTAGGAAATGCATCTCATTAAAGAAGCTAAATTACTGTTCAGCCTTTAATTATGGCCTTATTTGCCTCTGCTACATTTTCTAGCTTGTGCCTGAACTCTTTCACATCTGACTGATGGTGTGAAACTTAAAGAGTTAGAACATGAACAGTTGCAATAAGATATTGTTTGTCATGTGCTCGTTGAATTGCCTGAATCTGAGTGACTGGCAACATTTTGCTCTATATTTCTTATTAGGCTCCTCCTTGAATCGTCACCTTACCGTGGTGGAGGAGTTTGTGTGCCTGAATGATCCTAGGAGCTATGCTGTCGGG
>JAVKLF010000064.1:1075571-1094121 GCA_034783495.1 Millerichthys robustus | reverse complement strand
CACACACACACACACACACACACACACACACACACACACACACACACACACACACACACACACACACACACCCTCTCGCTCCACTGCTGGCTGGCGTGGGACCAAGTCCTGCATAATGACGCTGCCAAGACAGTTAAGTTGAGCAGCTAACCGGCCGTCAGTGGCCACCTTCACCACAGATGCACAAAGGAAAGAGGGCATCGCTCTTTTCTAACACAACACCGACCAGTTCTGTACGGACCTCCTGCCGCGTGGAGGTATGTTTGAGTGTCAAAGTTACAACTTGATTCTTTCATTTGGCTTTTTTGTTAAAGTAACAAGCAGACAAAGAAACAGAAACAAGTTTTTCTTTTGTGACCTTTGTCTTGTATCTTTGTAACAAGTATTTTAGGAATTATTTTTTTGGATTTTGACTTTGAGAACACTAGCTTTGAGTAGTATTTCACTGGCCCTTAACTGTTAGCAAACAAATCAGTGGAGGAGGTGGGCAACAGAATAACGTGTGGAGAATACATCTTTGCAAGCCACACAAACAAAAATAGGCTGCTGTTTTCAAACACTGGCCTCACAGCTTGCTGATGACTTGGTCATAAACTCAGAGTTCAGCAAAACTGCAACAGAAAATCAATCACAGCTGAATGAAATATTATCTTTTAGTGTTTAAAGGTCCACAGTAGGATACCAAACCTAATATTGAAGACTACAGAAAAAACGTATTAAAAGACCATTTTTTTCATCCTGGTAGGCCTTACTAAAGGGAAAACTCTTGTTTTTACTCTAAAGCACTTTGTATCTTCGCCAGTCTGCTGTATCAATGTTGAAATACATAGAGTTAAATAAAAAAACTTGCTGCAGATGTTTTAAAGGGTTTCTAGTCAGGAAAGAATTGCTTAAATGCTCTGCTAACTTTCCTCAACCACCCAGAGATCAAACCTATTAAATGAGGTCAACCATTCGGTCACTACAATGTTTCTTTCATTGTCATTGAAACCAGTCTGATTTTTCTCCTGGGTCATGGATGGGGGGTTCAGGCTTTGAGCTCCTCTGCCACAGAGGATGAGTGGGTTATCAGGCTGCGTGGAATTTGTAGGATCTTGATGGACACGGTGTGTGATTTGCAGCGACAAGCAGAACAAATGTCTGTAATGAGGTCACCTTCAGAGCCAGTTCTGGCAGATTTCTAAACCTGACTTTTTTTCCCCAACCTGCTAGTCAAACGCATTTGTTACACTTCTTTAAAAAGACAATTCCTAGGAATTCAAAAATATAAAAACATAAAGAAATCCCCATTAAAATGTATTTTCTTACCTGCCCCCTGTCATCCTTTACAACCAAGAAAAAATATTAATGATGCTGAACTCCTCCATCCCTGCACATTTTGCACCCAGAACTTTAGAAACTGTTTGAGCCTGCAGGTAAAAAAAGCCTCACAAACACTGTGGGCTCCTGGGAGCAGGTATAATTATTTTATCCTTTTGAATCTCCCTCACAGATGTAACATCTGAGTGTACGCTAGCAGCCTAATACCAGTTTACCCACTGGTCACATCCCTTGCTCTTCTTCAAAATGTCTGCTAGTGTGGCAAAAAAAGAAAAATAAGTCTTTACAAGTTTTATTTTTTGTGTTTTTTTTAATGCCAGTGGCTATTTTTTATTTACAATCAAAAGTCCTATCACTCTTCAGTGGCTCATGATGCTGAGCCTCCCTTTTTTCCTCCTACCTGATTTCTTCCAAGTTTTTCGTTTTTTTTCTTGTTTTTTGTATTTATTCCTGCGAGACAAACTCACCTAGTTAGGGTTTAGCTAAAATTATCACCTACTGCCGAAAGGTGAAGACAGACAATGTGTTCATGTGTCTGTTTTCTTTTACCCAAAATAAACCACTGGATGAATAATAATGCAAAAAACCCAAATTATTGAAGTAACATTTACAGCTGATTAAGTTTTGGCGTCGACTCGAGCTAAGATGGCTGAATCAGCCAACTGACTTAAAGTCCCCCACAGCAAACTAATATCTCAGTCGGTTGTGCAGATATTGACCTAAAATTTGCTTCACTAACACACATACTGAATAGTTTCAGTAATATTCTAAGTTACAGTTGTTAGGTTGTTGACAGAAGACAACAAACTGATTACATTTAACCAGACAGTTAGTTGCCATATGTCAGGGCACCCTTCCAAACTTCCATTTCACTGGATTGGTTTCTTGCCAATGGTTTGTCTAACAAGGAGACAAAAAATCTCTTATCACAAATTTACACTTCAGGCCACCGCCTTGAGGATGTGTTGAGACCAATGCAATCCGTAGCTGTCGTGTTTTGCGATTTGTGATGTTACTAACACAGTGAAGGGCATCCTGCAGGCAGGAGATCTTTCTCTAGATGAAAAGGGCCACATTTCACTTCTTTACTGAACTTACTGTTTAGCTGATCTGTCATAGGGAGCAAAACATATCTTAAGCATCTAATTGGAGCCTGATGTCAGTGTGGGTTTGAGATGGTTTTGGTCATTAAATGATTAGATTTAAGATAAATGATAATTCAGCTATCCTACAGGGAAGAAACTGTTTGCTGTAATTGTTAAATTTAGTTTACAGCATTTATGTCAAAGTAAGTGAGTTTTAGTGTATTCTGGAAATACATGTACATTTTGTTGTGCATGGATCTGTGAATGAATGAACTTCCCAACTGATGTGAACACATCTGATATTTGATCTGTTTCCATCTTGCCTCTTTTTCAGAAGGTACATTCAAGTTGGTAACATTACAAAATAATTTTCTAATGCTTACATTTAATTCAAATTTGTAAAATCTCATTTTGATAAAAATTTTAACTTTAAAGCCAGACTTTAATAACCAATACTTCTAATAATCTTTTATTTTGTTGTGTCCAAATGCTGCACATTAAGCCTTGCTGCCAAAGCATATTAATCCACCTTACACAAAGACTAACAGAATGTTGAACAGGAAAAATAAAGGTGGGCATAAACAGCTGAAATCTGGAGTTTCTTTCCTCTAGTGATTACACTCCTTGCAGTCATAATGGACAATAATTTCTCTAAGTAGAATATCAGCAGCATAGAGTCCTCTTGTGAGCGTTCCCACTGCCTAACTACCAAATCACCTGGCGTTGGCTGCTGTGAGATGCCAGCGGGTTGCATGAAAAAAGAAAAACTCTCATAAATGCATCTTCGTGAGGGTAATGATGGCAGTTCTGATGTTTCAGAAACCCAGAGGATGTGTGATCAAAGCCAAATGTGTTTGAAGATTTCCAAGAATCTTACTCCTGTTGAAATAATGCTCAGCTCACGGTGAGAAGGTATTCATTTTAGCACAGATGCAGATTTGAAAACATCTAAAAAGGTCAAAACGTAGTAGAGCTCACAATATTTTTTTTAAGTTCTTTTTGCTGCTGTTATTTTTTTTTGAAGAAAAATAACTGGATAACAAAATGTTCGTACAACCATTGTCAGAAAGCAGTTAAATTGAGAAGTGAAAAATAGTACAATAGTTGTTAATATTAGATTTATGTTTTTCCATCAAAACAAAATCTGAAACATTCAATAAAACATCAAACTGGCTCTGCTCTGGAAATCATAAAGGTCAAAGTTTATTTTGCATTAAAAAGAAGTAAATAACAATTTTTTATCATAAATTACAAGTTGTGAGTTAAACAGACGCACTTCCCATGATATTAAATTGTGATATTATGGAATTCAACAAGCACTAGAAACACAGTCATCTTCAGTTTGAATCCCATGTTAATTAGTTTTTTCAGACATTTATCAAACATTTAGAACAATGTTTAAATTGTGAAGCCTTCAATTTTAGATCAGGTTTTGTCCAATTTCAATGCCTAGAGAGTTTAAGTATCATTTTGACGTCATTTCAGCCCGAGGTTCTCCCTGGATTGAGGTGGAACAGATGCTGAGCAGGTGGAAAACACCCTGTGCTGTTGCATCCTTGATAATCGCTTCCATAATTCATATTCATCCACCTTTTTCCGTCCCTACTTTACTATGTTCTATCACAAAGTTTAAAGCAGTCCAGGCTGCAGCGATCTGACGGCACACAAAAAGCACGTTGCTTTGTGTCCAGCAGCACCACCGTTGGTGCTACTTCTCAGCCCCTCTATGTTCTGTAACCCAGACAGCTCAGGAGATGAGTCATATTTATTGGAAAGGTCATCCATCAGAGCATAAGAGCAAGGAGAACGGAGGAGACGGAGGAGGGTGAGGAGTGGAAGGCAAGTGATGGAGGAGAGAGGCGTTAAGTGTTGGCTTTCCATGTCAATTTTTCTGTCAGAAGCAGTAAGTGGGACCTCTTGTCCTCTTCTGCTGCTGCTTCGTCTTACGCTCACTTTGCAATATCTCTTCTGCTGCGGGGGCTCAAGCTATCCAATTATTTCTCAGGTTATTAACATTTAGATTTTATGTTTCATAATTCTGTTAGCAGAATTTTGAACAGAATGCATGGTAACAAATCACTAAAGTACTACTTAAATAACCTCACAAGTGAACCACTGGGTAGTCCTGGATACATGACCTACAGTTGAGCATAATAAGATGTTGTTCAAGTCAGTAAATTAATTAGCATTTTGCTTAGAAATTGTATTGAAAACTGTCCTCAGACATGAAGTTTTAGCTGCAGTTTTTGCAGCTTCTTTTAGTTTCAAAAATGTTTTGATTGTGGGGTTTTACAGACGTGGCAGCACAAAAACTCATGCATACAAAAAGGCTTCTGAAGGAACACAAAGAACACAGGGAGGACAATCCACACTGATGGGGGAATACAACACAAAGAACTAAGAAATCATAGCACTATAACGAGGGGTAAATGAGAAACACCTGAAGGAGATGCATGAAGAGCAGGTGAGGGAGGGCGGGGCTAAAACAAAGACTGACAGATGATGCAGAATGGAAAAACACAGGGCTCTACAGAGAAAACGCTAGAAGATTAAACAGACTACTAATGGAAACTATACAAAAGAAACAGTTTTGTTGGAAGATGCCTGCAGAGCTTTCTTTCTATTCAGGATAAGTTAATATAAACTCACTAAAAGTTGATTAGAAAAATGAAAATTTTATTTAAATTAATTTAAATTGTCATTGTGGTCACCGAAAAATCAAAACTCCTCCTCTGCTCCTCAGGCCATATTTTGCCTGTGTGAGTTCTTTTGGCTATTAGAATGGGCTAATTTAATCATTCCGAAGTGATGTTTTAATCAATAGTTCTAGCTTATCAGCCATAACAGCTGTCATAATTATCATTGTTCAGTGTTAGACAAAACAACGCTTACTAAATTCAGTAACAAATCCCTTTAGGTACAGAAGCATAAATGTATAAACTGAATTCTTTAGGGATTTAACTTTATGTAGTCTTATAGTAACTGATAAAAGGAGTGATTAAATTTGATCGTTCATGCAGTAAAACACCAAATAATCCTGATGCTGCAACTACAAATCCTTCTGACCCTACTAAATCAGAGACCGGGCATTGTTTACGGCAACTATAAAGTGCGTCTTCGTCAGTCTATCATCTTCTTACAGACGAAGATGAAGAGCCAGTTCCCTTTTCCACACCCTCCTTTTCTTCTCCTTCAGCTGAGTGAAGCTGAAGCTCAGCTTCGGGAGGTTTGATTGATGGTAGTCTCAGTTTTGCCAGTTTTATTTCCAGTCTCACCTAACAATTGTCATCTGCCATTTATCGGCCTTATAAACACCACCTGTAAAGACTCAGCTCTGGTGGGTGGAGAATGAAAGAAGTGGCAAGAAAACATAAAACACAAGGGAGGTGAGGAGTAGGATGACAGAAATGAATGTAATGAAAGGAAAAACCTCAAACTGATCATGAGGGAATAAGGACATACGGCAGCAGATTTATTGGCCAACAGAAATACAGTGTGCAGTATGTTAGTGGTATTGGCACATTATATTGGTCGACTGTTTTGCTCAAGGGGAGTAATGGGAAAAACTTTATGGACAAATAAAAGCTTTTTTATTTGATCATTTTTTGTTTATTACTAAAGAAGTAGTTAATGGTGGTGTACTGAACTGTGTAATCAAGTGTCCACCCTAATAAAATCACAAGAAACCTGATGGGGACTTATAGACATGGTTGAAAAATGTTATGTTTTTTCCTTGATCACTCAGTAAGTACATAGTTTTTACTGAAGGTGCTTTAAGTAACAGCAAGTGAACTATTGGATTGGTATGATGTTGAATAACTTGTCTAAAAATGGGATGTTCATTTGTTTGAGTTGGTAATTTTGACCAGGCGTTGGATACGGTTCATCTGAATCCACCTTTACTGGACATCCGTATCAGGGGATAAAAACCCTGAAAACACACGGCAGACAAACATTACCAATGTGAATTTAAGTTTAGATAAACAAGGAAATTGGCAATAAAACTTGGTAAACTATCATTATTTTATTTCAGTATTTTAATAGAGAAAAGTGATGACTTTGAAAGATGCAGTGGAGTGAAGAAGTCAGCAGCTGCAATATATTGTTACAAAATAAAAATAAAATGAAAATTGTGGCACACCTTACACTTATTCAGTTGGAGCCAGAACAAGGTTTTATTTTATTTTATTTTTCTCCCACATACTGGAGGTTGGGTCCATTTGTTGAGAATTTGATTTTATGAGTCAAGACTCTTAAAGGTCACCACCATTTTGGGAAGATTAGTTTTTTGACCATTCCTTTTCAGACGGCTGCAGTCTTGTATTCCCGAGTCTGTAGCTCCGACTCCAGGTTGTATTGGGATGAAGAGCTGATTTAAAAAACAAATTTAGTTTGCTTTTTGTGGTGGCTCCCACAGAAGGCAGCACCTAAAAAACCCCAACATGGCCATTTCTTTTCAGCAAGAAATCCTCGTTTGCAGAAGTCTCAGCTGCTTCTGTTGATAGATGTCAGTTTATAAAAGTAACAATTAGGAGAACGGTTATCCTTTATTGAATTATTTCACTGAGTGGTGAACTGCTAATGAACGTTTCTTGTTGGCGTTATTGTTTCAAGAGTTTTCAAGGTAGTTACTGTTGTGGGCAATCTTGATATGTTTAGGCTTTTTCCCCTTTATTTTGGGGGGAGGGGGGTTCTGTCAGTGTCCAGAGTGTCTCATGTTTTAATAAGTTGTTTATGTCGACTAACAGGGGTGTTTATTACCTGCCTTTTAAAATGTGAATGAATCATATGGAGCAGAAGCAAAGACTTTAATGGCATCAATTAGGGCAATGAGCAGTGTTTCACACAACAAGGGACGCATTATGGATGTTATATAACTGTATTCAAATGAGTTCAACCAAATAATTTAACATCATTAGAGGTGCAAACTCTGTAACCCTGATATTAAAGCAACAAAGGATCTCCTTTTGTTTCAGGAGTAAAAAAAAATATGAAATTTATCTTTCTGTGAAATGTTTGATAAACATTTCCCGGAAACATGCAGATGAATGTGCCTATGAAATAATCATAGTGGAATAAACAATCTTTTAAGAGGCTGGTAATCTTCAAAAGAGGTGTTTTTAAATAATTATTTTGGCATTTTAAAACTTCAGTGGGAGCTGTTCTTACATTCCAACCTGGTTTCATATTTACTCAGTTATCCAGTACGCTTTTGTGAAAAGAGTTTTTGGGTGAATTTAATGCTGATTCCATGTAAGACAATTTGTTCTCGACTTTTTCCACCATTAAAATCAAACTTAACCTACCAAATGTTTCTGTCACTGCAGTTTCTTGAACCTTGAGGTTAAATCTGACAAGCAGATTAACTCCTTGTTTGCAAACCTTGTTTGGTGCAGTTATGCTGAATTGTGTGAAGGCCAATAACTGGCACATATCTTTGTTCAGTGCATTAGGCTGTGGTTTGAAGCATCTTGACAAATCCTACAGGAGCACAATAAATGAAAAACAGGCAGTGATCTATATAAATTTGCCCCCAGAATGTTGCTTATGTGATCAACTGATGTTATTACGCCCTTCCTGTGTCGCTACAGTGATGTTGGCAGGTTTTTGACAGATGGTGGTTGTTTTGTTCCCATTATACACTTCTGAAATGTGAGTGAGAGGTATAGAGGTGGGGTGGTGGTGGTTAGTGGTTGAAATAACCACCCCTCAGTGCTCCAAAGCATCTATTCTGTTGGTCCAGGACTCTGGGAGCCAGCCGGGGCCTTTTCCTTTTGTCATTGGTGAAAAATGAAGCTTTTCTGAATCCCCAGCACTCGCTGTGCTTCCCTCTAGGCGCCTCAGATACACTGAGTTAACATAAAGCAAAATTCAGGATGGGGGTGGTACCAGTGACAAATGAAGTGCCTCCGTGTGTTTTGGAAGGAAAATAAAGGGGGGGCCCTTTCTTGAAGAAATGAGATTTGGTCCATGTTGCTTCCTTCAGGCCCAATTTTTTACTGCGGTTCAAATGGATCCGAGAGTCACAATGGAAGATGGAATATTCTTGAAACAGGAAGAAGGAGAATAATCAAAGCATAAACCATTTACCTTCAGCTCGCTCTCAGCCTGCAGTCCATTGCTGCCACGTTCCCATTTTGTCACATTACAGCTTATTTTCACACTGTGCTGCTTGTCAGGCTGAAAGAAAAGTCGCCAGTCGGTCTGATCACCACACCTGGTCCACTGCAGCCTCTTAAAAATGGATCCAATTTGGGTTTAGGAGTAAAAGCTTGCTGGGGTACAAATGAGGCACCTCAGCTCGTCTGTTCAGGAGCTGTGCTCTTATCTGACTTGGACTCATTTTGTAGTCTGCAGGAGAGGAACGGAGTGGATGGTCTGAACAGCTCTTGGCTACAGTTTAGGGGGCCACAGTGCTGTGGTGTTTTGAGGTCCAAAGACTTGTCAGCTAATTAAAAGGAGCTCGATGTCTGTGTCGTAGTCACGCTGTCTGGCTGCAGTGCAAGTCACTATGGGAAGCCAGGCGAGCCATCGTGTTGCTGTGGGCTTTGCTGATTCCCTCTTGATGAAAACTATGTAGAACACTTTTATGTTTGGTTGTGTCTGTGTATATCCGGCTGTTTACTTAGGAACTAAATGTTTGTGTGCATGTAGGTGTGACACACAATTAGGCCTCGCTGCCATTGCAACTCAAATAGGTTTTGGCTCACCAATTACCAAAGACCCTTCAGGCAGTGAAGGTTTGAGTTGGTTCCCAAAGTTTTCTAACTGATTTCAATTTAACTGCTTTTTTCCTTTTAAATTTAATTAGTTCCTTAAAACATGTTTAGGAAAACAATTCATTGACTCTGCTGGAGCTATAGAGATGACTATAGCCTCGGAGAGAAGACAAAAAATAACTTTTTGGATATACATATATATATATATATATATCATTAAACTATGTACTTTACAGGCTTGAAAGTAAACTCCCACACCGCTCTTTCTATTTCCTCAAGAATGAGTCTTTTCAGATCAAAACGGGATAACTGGGAAACAAAAATAGCCTGCAGCTTGACATCACAATCTCACTGCATGAATGTGAAATTATGTTAAACTGTCTGTTGAATTTTTTTAACCATTTTGCTACAAACTTATACTTTCAACAGCGGAGAGACAATCTATATCACAGGATTATTAGTGTTATGTGTGTGTGTGTGTGTGTGTGTGTTTGGTGGGGGGAGGGGGAGACACTAACACAACCATTAAAGCACAGCTGTTCATCACCTTTGAAGGCCTGAAATGGATCCATCCCCTGTGCACCTGTGAGCAGTCACATGGGTATATTTTAAAATAAAACAGTAATGGAAGTTGGAGTGATTATCCTGGAGAAAGCGCAGTGACTACTGGTGAAAAGGCACATTTCCTGCAAGTAAAGCTAACAATTCACATCCTTGATGAGGAACAACTTATAGTTGAACACACAGGTTCCTGCTCAAGTGGAGCAGCTGCTCCCCCGTTTACTGAACTGGAGGTGGAAACTTGAGGTTTTACCCCTAATGTTTCAACTTAAAAAAAGATTTTCTCATTCCCAGCTGGGGTTTATTGATTCCAATGTTACTTTCTTAGGTGAAAATTAAAAGAAAAAAAAAATACTAATCTCCACAGGAGTGTGAGAGTGTCTGTCTCTGTGATGAACTTGGGACATGTCCAGGGTGTCCCCCACCTCTCACACAGTGACTGCTGTGATAGACAACAGCTTCTTTTGACCTGAGGAGACGCGGTTAAAGAAAATGAATGGATAAACATAAACATAAATGCAGGCATGTGAGAACCCATGGAGCTTTGCTAGACTAAGAATCTTGGCAGAAATTGAATTAAATATGTCGGAAACGAGAACATTCTGTAAATGTCTGCATAAAATTCATTTTAATATTTGGTCATGCTTTGTTTGAGTTCAGGTTACCTGTGTAAAAGATACACTAAAAGAGACACTACACCAACATGCAACCCAGTCTCACTCCCGACTCGTCATATATTGACGCATGGGACATCCATCCTCGTCACATATTGACGCGCGGGGTACCCCTTTTGCGTCAATATGTGACGCAAGGGGTTTTACCATATGCCTTACCCTAATTTTTTCCCTAAACCTAACCAATCGTGGGGTTTTGAAGGTTCAGCAGTGTTTGCGAGAACCCTTCGCGTGAATAATCCATGTAAAACATGCGACCGTCCCACATCGTCAACATGTGGCGCTAAAGGAACCTGCCCAAGTCGTCAAGGATTGACGTGAAAGGGGTACCCTTTGCGTCAATATGTGACGCATGGTCAGAAGGCATCCCAACTCGTCAATATATGACGAGTCGGGAGTGAGAATGTGTTGCAACATGTCATATCATGCGCTGCCCCATTTTATGAGCCAACCAGCTGCTGCACCTGTGGAAGCTAGTCATACACTGTTCCAGCTCCTTTTAGCAGCTCAACAACAGGTGTTGAATCATTGACCACAAGAGAAGAATGATGCTGCAGAATCTAAACTAGAAACAGTCAAAGTCACTCCATCAGACTCTTGCTGCTCTGAACAAGAAGTTTATTCAGCTGATGCTCTGTGAGGAAAGGAACAGTTGATCCTTACAGGTCAATTCAGCCTCTTCAGTCTCTGCTTCTCTTTGAAGGGAGCCTGCAGACATCTCCGGCTGGCAGCACTATTAAGACATGTCAGACCACTTGGATATCACAGACAAGGTGTTCAAACGTCTGTGTCTGAGGCCTGGACATGAACCAGTCAGTCATCACTTCAAGGCTTCACTTTAGTGGTTTCACTTTAGTGAAAAGAAAATACAGTTCATTTTAGAAATCTGGTTTCCTCCTAAAGAATATGTAACCTACAATACAAACAATTACTAAACCATTCTTACTCCTAATGAGAAATAAAATGCTGTTGGTGTTATTAGATGGTTTTAAAGGATAGGATTTAATGCTCATTTATGAAAGATGGGATGTTTTTTGGAGGCATTGCAGTTTAAAGTCAAGCGCTATAGTCTCCCCACACATTGAATAAAGTGGCCAGTGAATTATGCTCCGACAGATTGAAAGACTAATTATTAAAGCTCTTTAGAGGACTATGAAAGCGTCAAGACTTGCTATTTGCATATTCTTCATCTGCCTGGTGTGTCAACAAAAGAGATTCGCTCTCTCCACCGCTGTATTCAGATGCAAAGCAAAGTGAATGTAATTATGTATGCTTTCTTTTTTTTTTTTTTATAACATTTTGTTCTGGTTTTAATATGTTCCCTGCCATGAATTTCAATTGAAGCCCTCCATTTGTTTCTCTTTGCCCAAATGAAAAAAAAGGGAATGTGTGCAGGGTTTAATTCTATTTGTGTGGAAATGTGTTTTAATATTTGCCCGGCAGCAGGTCAGGTTAAAAATTCATATTTCATAAAGTGAAGATAAGCAACAGTAATAGCTCACTTAGAGCTAGAATAGAAGAATGTTTGTTGAGCCCTGTGGAGATGTTCTTGGCCTAATTCTGCAAATGTGTTTAGGGAAAGTTCAAAAGATAACCTCAGTGACATCAACACCTCATCTGTCTCCTCAAACCTCAGACGTTTTCATCTACCCTTCTACAGCTGCAGTATGTTGCAAGAAAAAAACTAAGAATTTTACCAGAGTTCTTTAAAGCAATGTATATCACCCATCGCCTTACAAACTGTTTTAGACTATCTTCTTGTGATGAGAAAAGGTGTTCTAGATGTTAGATATTTTACCTGAGCTTCAGACATAACAGACATAACAAGCATTGGTTTAATAAATGTGTTGAATGTTACTTGAACAGTCTGTACGTCCTTGTTATAGTGTCATTATGCTGACGTGTTAAAGGCTTTAGTTTACAAAGAGCATGTGTAGATGACATTGGGAGTGATTAGATTGTTGCTGCTGGAGCAACACCAGCTCAAGGAGAGGAATGGTGTCTTTATGTGTAATAAAGTGATAAAGAATACAGAACTGGTTCTCTGCGTATGATTCCGACTTTCAACCAAAAGAACACGCAAGGATATTTTTTCTACAATTTGTTGGTTAATCCATGCAGAAATGCAGGATTTCAAGCTGTGTGTGTCTCTCAGCTACCATCACATCAAATTTTAGCCCAGTATCTTTAAAACAAACTGAATTATAGTATTTTTGTGTTTGCTAATGTTGATCAATTAGTTCATGAGAAATCTTACTAACAAACATGGTTGACATCAAGGCTTATAGGACTTCAAAAATTAATCATTTGTAGATGTTCATGCAATTATTACTTTCTGCAGGTTTGATTAAAAATGGTCCAGTGGGTCATGAGATATTTTGGACAACAGTCACGGTCAAAATCATTATTAGCTTTTGCCTTTTGGCATTTAGTGTTGATAATAAGAATTTTTTTTTCCTTATTCAACTTGTCCTGAAGCTTTCTAACTAAACTTAAGCTTCCTAACCTCTTTTTCATAAATCACTAACCTACTGCTGTTCTTTTTTTTAAATGTATGTGTTTGTATTTTAATGAGAGCTGGTGGGTGTGAGAGGCTGTGCTAAAGTTTCTAATTGTACTTACTGCTGATGACTGCAACATCAGTATCTATATTTTCATTGGAATTTAAATTCCAATAAAGCTTTTTGAATCTAGCATTTATTTTTATCAATTTATTTGAGCAATCCTATTATCTTGGGTGATTTGATGCCATGTCCTGAAATTTGTTTGTGGTTTTGGTTTGAAAGTTTAGAAAAACTCTGGTTTAAATAATGTGTGATTTTATTTTTTTTTTCTCCACTGCAGTGAAGCAGAAAGCAACTTTAGAAAAGGAGGCCAAAGTCACCATCCTGGAGGCTGGCGTCGCAGATGTGAGTACACGAGTTTCACATTTCACTTTCTGTCTAAATTAGAAGTTGAAGAACAGAACGTTAAGGGTTTTTACACGTTCAGATTTGAAATATTAAAAAACAACAACTGGCAAAAGCCCTACATCTGTATGTTGTTGGAACTGGTTAAGTTCAAGAAGTTATGCAGACTGGTCATTTCCTGTAACACCTGTAAGTGGAGTTTATAGGAAATGCTCAAGTGGTTTATGAACAAAAATGTATTTTCACTGGTTAGTTGTTTTACATATAACTGAGTACACTCTTAACCCAAATTAGTTGAGTTTACTAGAAATTCATGAGGAAACCCGTTGCCTTAAACCATTCTAGTTTTACACAAAGATGAAACTAAACAGATTTAGTTGTGTTAACTTAAGAACTTTAGTACAATGTAGCGAACACATTTAGCCTTTTTTTCTAAACTTCATTAGCTCACATAAATTTCTTCCTAGTTGTGTAAAATTACTATTTTAAGCTAAAGTTACATAGCCATCCATTTATTATCTGTACCCTCTTCTTCCTTTCGGGGGTCACTGGTGCCCATGTCCAGGAGTCGCAGTGTGTGTGTGTGTGTGTGTGTGGGGGGGGGGGGGGGGGTATCCTGGACCGGTCCATCAGAGGGACACATAGAGACAAACAACCATTCACATAAACCACACACTTTTAAAGTTACCACTTACCCCAACATTCATGTTTCTGCTCTTTGGGAGGGAGTACCCAGAGAATACCCACCCATGGAGAGAACATGCAAACTCTACCCAGAGATGTCCCTGGCTGGGATTCGATCCAGCAACCTTCTTGCTGAGAGGCAACAGCTCTACCAACTGAGCTACTATGTCGATTTTATATAACCATAAATAACAAATAATATAACTTTGTTTTAAACCCTTATGTTTTGATATGAGTAATAACATTTCCTCTAATGTAAATATTTATCATTTTGATCTTTAAATTATAGTGAATGCAACACTAAATTCTACAGAGGAGAAAAAATCACACATCTTTTAATGTTCCGCTATATTTTATTTTTCCTAGAAAATAGTTGCAAAAGAACATTTTACATCTAGCTTGTCACAAGTGAAAAATTTTATTAAAACAGTTGCTATTATAAAAAAATAGCCAACTTAGTTTCAAAACACAACAGCTCAGGAGGCGTGGTTTAACCGGTGGTCCAGGTTGCTGCAGAGCGGAGTTTGAATAAGCCACACCCCTTCACTTCAAAAACATAATATCTTTAGTTATCTCTGCTTAACAAGATCATTACACTGTATTTTTTAGTAGAAAAGTACAGTCAACTAATTTGATTTAGTAATGAGACAACGTTTTTAACAAACATAAAAGAATGATTACTAAAAAGTACAATAAATATCTGGGTTAAGAGTGTAGATTTTACAGATACTGAGCTCAAATTTGGTGTGGAGCTCTGCAGAGCTTTATTCTCATCAAATGAGATGCAAAAATAAATACATTTGTTGTTACTTTTTGATGGAATTGGCCAGAAAGCTACAGTTTTGTCCCACCAGTCCTGTCAGGGTGAATTCTTGTTTTGCATTTATGTGTTTTACAGAGTGAAGCCCTCCTAGTTCCTTATCCATTATTATTGGAAATGTGATGGAATTGTTGATCAGTAAATGACAAACCTGGACCTGGGAGTTCAGAATGGGTTTGGATGGTTTCCTTTTCTGCTATCCACACTATGCATCTGATCAACCAGGGGTCACATTTCCTCTTGCATACCTTTCCTAGGAGTTTGGCTACAGTGCCATGAACTTTATATATTTTTAAATATTGCCAGCTTTGGTTGAAGGAACATGAAACTGCTTGTAGATGACCTTGTAGTGTTTTTCTCCAACATGGATATCAAGAATCTTCTGTCTGAGCTTATCAGACAAATCTTTAGTTTCTCTGCTCCATGTTGAGTTGAGTGTGGCGCACATAACCAAACCAAACTAACAGCGGCTGTTTGTTCCCTTTAAACAGGCCAAATGGCCGACGGGGAGCATGTTCTATTTTAAAATATTTTTGTAAAATTATTGTCATATTATTTATGATTAAATCAAAATAAAGTAAGCATAATTTATAAAAGTACAGAGTTCATCAATAAAATTCAACAGTTTCCAAGTTTAGTGCTCCCTCTGTCATCTCTCAGAGTGGCTGTCTTTCCTCCTCCAGCAGTAAATGGACTGCTGAGAATCTGCACTTATTGATTCAAGAATTATTTTGTAATAATAATGGCAAGCTGTTCACCAAGGTTCTGTAAGTGGCAGGAGCACAGTCTGAGTCAGAAACGGTTGGAGAAAGGCCGTAAGAGAAAATGATAAGAAAAGTTTGAGGCTGGAGGTGAGTGACAGAGTGGAGGGTCCTTCTAGGTGATCAATACCTGCTGCAAATGGGAGCAAATTATGACCAATCGAAGTCATGTTGGAGAAGAGAGAGCGGGAAAGAAGTATAGAAAATCCCTTCAGCTCAAGCTGTAAGACCGAAGGGTAACAAAAACTAGCAACTCCCAGCCAGGAACAGAACATCCATCATCCCCTTCATACCGTGTTTATTATGGTTTTATCACACACTGTAAAGAAGGAATATTAGCATACTTCATCACAATGACAGCTTGGAAATAAAACAGATGAGAAGTTAGTTTCTCAGCAGAGCAGAGGAGAGGATTTGTTCACTCTCAGATATACAAGTTCCTCCTGAAACATCCATTGGTCTGAGCATTGAGCGACTGCTCCTCGACAGCTGCAGCGCAGTGAGATACTGGTTCCAACGCTACTTTCACTGTCATCTTCTGACAATCTCTAAACCGTTTATTATCTTCTTCAGAACAAATTTTAATTGGTTTTTAAGGTCATAATCGTGCAATGTGACATTTTGCTTTCAAAAGTGACCAAACACACCCAGAAAACAGAAGCAGTAGAAAAACTAATCACTAACTTTACACTCAGAGCTCCAGCTAATTATCTGCTGCTTAATCATTTTCTTGTTTTGCTTGTAATGGAGCTGAATTCTTGTAAGTTTACAAAAGCTGTGACAAGATCTCTTTGCAGCTTCCAAGCCATTTAATAAGTGGTGTGATAAACCAGGTTTTGGTACTTATTAGCAGCAATGCACAGATTTTAGTTTTAACACATTTGAACAAAACTGGCCTCTAAAAGAGATTTAAAGTAAATGTTTGAAACTTTTGCTTCTTTGAAAATGTAAACAGCGTGTTTTCCCCTCCTCTTCCTTTGAGATGGCTAACGATGAAGGACCAGGCAGCTCATGTAGCATCAGAGTTCCAGCAGTCAGCCCTTTGTGTCATGTTCAGTTTCTGTCTGCTTCAGTTTCATCTGAGTGACTCAGCAGGTCTCCTGCTGTTCTCTGCGACTCCTTCATGATTTGTGACAGCTCTTTGAAATCTCCTGCAAATCATCTTTTAGAGAAAAAGCAGCAGCATTTCCTTTCTTTCCCCATCTTCTTTTCTCTTTTGAATTTAGAACATCTTTAAAACATTTTCATGTTATATATTTGGAATTGTTCACCCTATCTGTCTCCAAGGATAAGCAATTTGCAACAAAAGACATACTTGAATACTTTTGGATAGATGCAAAGTGTGCAGATGCAGGATATATTGCTGGAAAAACTACTCTTTTATTGTGAAATTTCTACAGTATATTTAGTGTATCTGCAGTATGATGAGGCTCCAAACAGACTAAGATATGTAACAAGAGCAGCTGATTTCCTCTGATTATACAGATTTGACCCTTTCTCCTCAGTTTTTCATTTATTCTCTCAAACCACAAATCATTTCTTTGATGGACTCCCAACATGTTTGAATGAAAAAATTGTAACCCAATCTTCATTTGCCCCCTGATATGGGGTCCAATGTCTTTTCTACCCTAAACATAAAATTTTTCTTTAAAAAGCAATGCAATTTTGTTTGAGGCTGCTTTTCAATAACTGTCACTGTGTTCTCCAAACTACGTAAAAACAAAAATTATCAGATTTTTTCTTAAACTGCCAAATATTTATTCAAGGTTTAGTTGTATTAAAGCAACATTTTTTGAAGTTTATCTGTTGTTCCCATCACTACAAGGGAAATAATTTGAAGAAATTGAAGAGCAGGCACAAAGACGTTTTCTTTAAATGTAATATGTCAAATAATGTCTCACTTTTTTCTATTACTAAAATACTAACCCCTGCAAAAGGGAGCGGCCGAAACATGACTTTGATTATTGTTGTGGTGACAGCCAGTGTCTGTACCATCACACCAACGTGGGCATCGAGTAGATGGAGGTGGGTACAAAGAGACCTGTAGCAGAGCCCTTCCTTTACTCAAAAAGTTCAATTCAACACATCAGCTACAATTCTGAGGAGGTATGAACTGACCTGGAGATGTTAAGATATTTAAAATCTTTTTTCTTGGATTTACGGCACATTTCTACAATCATGGTCTTTCATTTACTGGTCAAGGACAGAACGGGGAGAGAAGTACATGAAAAATATTAAGTATTCTAGCTTCAGTTTATATGTGCCAGAGATTTTTACAGAATTGGATGGAAAAATTTTTAACGTTACGTGAAGTTTTTATAAATTTGGCCTAACACAACACACAACAAATCTCACAGGTTTACAGAAAATGAAGATGCGTTTCCTAAATAGAATAGAAAATCAAAACTTTAGTCTCTTTTTGTCCTTTAGTTCTTGAAAACCTTGCTCATTTTACCTTTCATGTTTCAATTATTACTTCAATTTATTGCTTTTTTGATGGAATATATGTTTTCTTTATTCACTGCAGATAAATTTGGTTTAGTCCTTTTTTTGCAGGATTACGTCTCGTTAAATAAAATCTGTCACAATGGCAGTGTTTTTATTGCTGTTGTACCCACTGAGCAACAATGAAAAGCTTCCATGATAATTTTGCAGAAAGCACATTCCTGTCTGTGGCTTCTGTGGTTGGGAGAAAGCATCGCCTGTAATGACACAGTATTGTTGTTTGCAGCCCGCTGAGGTGCCTAAAATAATAATAAAGCAGGATATAAATGAACCTATTCCTGACACAAAAACAATAACAACAACAACAACAAAAAAACAACAACCTACATCTTGTATCAATGTTGCTCTGCCCTACCTGCAGTTTCTGTCACAACAAAAAAAAAAGAAATCATTGAAAATCTAAATGACATAAATCCAGAATGTGATTGTGTAAAGGTGCACCTGTGTGTGTGTGTGTGTGTGTGTGTGTGTGTGTGTGTGTGTGTGTGTGTGTGTGTGTGTGTGTGTGTGTG
>JAVKLF010000064.1:1055020-1073849 GCA_034783495.1 Millerichthys robustus | reverse complement strand
TGTGTGTGTGTGTGTGTGTGTGTGTGTGTGTGTGTGTGTGTGTGTGTGTGTGTGTGTGTGTGTGTGTGTGTCTGAGCTCACATCCGTCTGCATCTCTTGTCATAGACATTCAAATGGCTTCCTGCAGCAATTGGATGGAGAGGCTGTTGAAGTGTTGGCTCTTCTTTTTCTCTCCTCAACCAAAAGGTCTTTGATATGATAATGTCGGCTCACCACAGGGGCAGTAAAGGTCGGGTACATGCAGAGATTTACCCCAGGTGTCTGTCAGCATTGGTGCTCCACGTGGACACAGGAGACACTGCTCACCAATAACAGGCACAATATTTTTTGTCTGTACTGCAATGAAAATATTCATGCTCTTAAATGAAATATATTCAGAGCTCATCATATTTTCAAATTGCAAAACAAACCCTAATAAATGTTTGTATTTATTGTAGTTTTAAGCAAGAAATAAAATTATGAACCCCTATCTACTTACATTCACGAGTCTCTGGTGATATTTGGTTGCCATTTGGTTTCAAGTACTTCACAAAATACAAAACCACGAGCAGCCATGATGTAGTAACTTCAATAATAATATTAGCAATAAAAACAATGTTTAAAGTGTAAATAGTGGTGAGAAAAGCAGTGAACACAACACAGTAAATCAATTTAACCATCTGAACTCCGGAACCCAGTAAGGAGGTGTGGTGTGGTACCACAGGGAATTTTTATCCTGTTATATTGGGAAGAAAAATGACAAATTCGATCATCAGAGCTGGAACTTTTTCAGATTTTATTATGAAAACAGTCATGTTTACTCTGCTCTCCCAGCCTCTTCGTATGCAGCCTGATACCTGTTCTGGAATCTCAGCATGCACAGCACACGCTGTTGTGACTGTGAGCTATACATACTTCAGCAGACAGCTTGCTGCTTTCAGGCGCTGGCGGACACCCGCTGGTCTTTGTGGCAAACAGCATGGCACAACAGCATGCAACGCTCACACCCCACTCTCCTTTTTGCCAGGTGCTAAAAAGGCTGTTAGATATAGTTGAGGTCATTCGTTGAAAAAAATACACCAGGAAATTAAAGGGGCAGAATATCAATTCCCAACATGGCTGATTTTTTTTAACCAGACAAATTATACTCTTGAGCGGCTGAGCTGAAGCAAGCAGAGTGTGCAGTGACAGCAGCGTCAGTGGTGTTACGAGCCTGTAGACTGGACCTAATATTCTGAAAACCAAACTGCAATTTCAGCTGGACACATGAAATTGCCACTGTCAGTAAACACATCATTGAGCAAATGGTCTGATAGCTTAAAACTGTATCTGAGTCTGATTAGCCACTGGATTCTCAGCAGGCAGCTGTTCTTCTTGAGTTATCAGTAATAATTGAACACTTTTTTAAACGTAGTGTAACAAAATGCTACACAAATGAGACTCAATCCAAATAAAGATATACTTACATAAACACGTACAGCCACATCAATATGACCACACACCTAATACTGAATTCCTCTCATTCAGCCAGAAGATCTCTGACCTGTTCAGTCATGAACAGAACAGAAGATGGTCTTCAGAGTCTGGTATCTCGTGGGTTAGGGTCTCTCTGGGTTGGACACACATACAGTCAGACCTCTGTGGTATTATTGTAACACTCCTTGGCTTTGAAAGCTGTTTGTGTTTCAGATTGAGGTGAACAAATTATGTAAATAAATGGGCTTAAGTGTTATACTTTGGTTGGAAACCTAGGTGTGAGCTCACCCATATGCTTTTCTAAACTCTCTTCTTGATTACTTGACACTGGATGAACCAATAAACTGGGTTGGGATGTAGCTGAGTTGTTGTTTCATTCTCATCATAATTAATATTCTTGGCAGTGAAAGGTTTTAATAACCTTGTAGAATTTGCTAAACTAAAACTAATTAAACAATTTGTTTCACAATAAGCTAGTTGTAAAGTAGCTTTTTGATGGGCTTTATGTATGAATATGTTTGGTTGCAGATGTTTTAAAAATAAATCATGCTCTATTCAGCTTTTTTTTTATTCTAGAGGAAGAAGCAGCAGTTCAGAATAAAAGTTGATTCAGGTTAGTTTAAATGTTTGATTTTACTTAAAAATTCTCCAGATAAAATATACATATATATTTTATATATTATATTTATATTTTCTTTTCAAGCTGTCAGGGCTTCTAGTTTTCTGAAGCTCTTTCAACATTTTTTTCAGACTTTGTTTTTTCACTCATTTTCTGTCCAGTCTGTCTTGTACCAGACCATGAAAGCATTCTGCACTGAGTGGTGGACAAGTGGAGCACAAAAAAGGCGTTAAAAACTATCTTTAGCAGATGATAAAACTTGACAGATGCCGGGTTTTCAGCTAAGGGCTCTTTGGTAATCACCTCATTGGTGCTAAAATACTTTGTCAAATAGAACTCTGTCTGGTATTTTTCCTTGAAATAATATATATATAAATAATAGAACACTCAAGATTTTATATGAGATCATACGTTAACAAGCATGAACATCTAGGATGAAACATTTTACTTAGATCAACATGGTTCTGACTCTGAAAATGAATATTTCTAGCACAATAAAAGGAAAAATAAAAGCAGAAAATTAAACATTTAGAGAGAAAATGCACTGCAAACACATCCTTGGTGCAAATTATACAGCTAGTTGTGTATTAATGCTGAATGAACATCTGCCGACCTTACACCAGCAACATCACCACACACACTGTGTGGCATCTGGTGCTGAAGGTTTCTGTTAGCTGGAAGGCTGGTTGATCATCTGCACAGCTTACCGGATTCTGACAGGCTGACTTGGAGACACAAGCCACTGTGCTCCACAGGTGGGAACAGAGAGGTTTGTCTGGGCTCGGGGGCTACGTCGTAATCACCCCCACCCACCACAGCATGCCTTACGTGCTCCCTAGAATATCTCTCCCTCCATGGGGTTGGCAGAATGCATCAGTCTTGGCTGCTGTTTGCTGCTGTCCTGCTGCTGACAGAGCTGATGTGTGACGCTGAAGTGATCTGTTTATACAGCTGTGGTGTGTGTGTGTGTCTCTGTGTGTGTGTGTGCGCGCAGGCAGCCTCGTCGTCAGATCTGCCTGTGGGAATGCAGAATGCATCCATGTGATTAATCACACAGATATCACACAGCTTTTAGAAGTATACACAAACCTGCAGAAAAATACATAAAAAGCCTAAAATGTTTTTAGCACCTAAATTTTTTTCACCAGTTATTTCTATAATATATTTTATCATGTTAAATAGCTAGTTTATAGTTATAATTTTCAGTATGACCTGAATCTGAAGTACATGCATACCTGTTTGCATAATTAAAAAAAAAAATCAGTAAAAAAAAAGGTTTTCTGGGTGCATTTAATGAACTTCTTAATACCTATTACTTTTGTGTGTCATATTCCAGTTTGCTAATGTAGCCGTTCTCAGTCGCAGCATGGTGAGTAATTAGCACAAATTCATTCTCAGGTTATCACATCACTGTTAGCTCCTGTGTTTTTTCTGCTGATGGCAAACAGCAGGAAATGATTTCTTTGCTGATGAAGGCTGAGTAATTCACCCTGGTGGGTCTCATTTGATCCACTATTAGAAATATTGTGAAGGGAAGCAGTTTAACCTGGAGATGTGTACAACTGCACAACCTTTTAGCAGTCCCTTCAAATATCTGCCAGAGGTCATATTTGTAGTGTCTGAAACATTATCTGCTCACTCTACAGACATCTACAGCCCTTATTCTGAAAGAAAAAGAAGAAAACATCGAAATTTTGAGTAAAATATCAAGAGAAACAAAATTTGTATATCTAATAATTATTTTTTTACAATGGAATTTGAAATCACATCAAACGTGGAACTAAGTATTTTTACAATTGTTTTAAACAACAAACGGAAGTTTTAAATTTGACGGCAACACTTTTCAAAAAGTTGGGCGGTTCAGTTGTTAGAGCTGTTACCTCCCTGCAAGAAAGTCGCAGGTTTGAATCCCGGCCGGAGACATTTCTGGGTAGAGTTTGCGTGTTCTCTCCGTGCATGCACGGGTTTCCTCCGGGTACTCCGGTTTCCTCTCACACACCAAAAACATGACTGTTAGGCTAATTGGAAACTCTAATCTGTCCCTAGGTGAGAGTGAGTGGTGGTTTGTCTCTATGTGTCCCTGTGATGGACAGCAGACATGTCCAGGGTGTACCCCGCCCCTCACACTGTGATTACTGGATATGGCTGTTGAAGCAAGTGTTACAAAAACAGCTGAAGGAACATTTTGCAGCTAATTAGGTTAATTGGATCAGATCAGAAAGGCTGTATATGTATATATTTGTGTGTGGGGGTGTGTATTTAGTGATGCTGCACATTTATTGGTTGAAAAAGTTTGAATCAACATTCAGTGTCTTTGTGTTAAAACCCAAAGCATATTGAGATTTCTGAACAATCGATATGTTTATATTCCAACTAATTATCAATAAGTAGCATCAAGGTTTTCTAATGCCACGTAAACAGTTGACGTTGTATCACAAAAAAATTGTTTAGTTACTGAAAATGCAGACAATTCAAACACTGTCAAGTGTCCTCCGCTCTACATATTTTACATCTGTAATGTTTGTGAAATTACTGCATTATTAAGACTCTAACAAATACATTAGAACTAAAAGAAAAGTGTCAAAATGTTTCTTTGTGACCGTGTTACTGAACCTTCCTAAGTCACTGAAAGAAAATAATTTTTAGGCATAAATAGACAGCTTTAAGTTTAGTTTTAAGCTTTTAGACAGCCCAATCAGAGCCCCAATCTGACCTAAAATGGATTGTAAATGCAATCATTTTGTTGTTGAAAGTTTGTACATTATCTTCTGTGCACCACATCTTTACTTCATTACTTCATTTGGACTGAGTCAAAGTGAGAGGGAATGCTGTGAAATATGTCTTTTCACGTTTTTCTCTTTAATAGTGTTGTTTTTTTAAAGAAAGTTTAATGCACCACACATTACTGCACTTTAGCTACCTTCGCTGCTTTTTCCAAGCAGTTTTGCAACTTTAAAAGTGCTCTCCAGGCAAACACGGTGCACAAATAATGTTTTCGATCGAGCAATCTCCCACAGGGCTGACCTTGGCTGCTTTTATCAGGCGATGAATACTTTCAAAAGATTGCACCGGCTGCTTTATACCTGCAATTTTCTCGGCCTTAACTCTCCTAAGCAAAGAGAAAGATAATACTTGATTGAAGATTTCAACAAATTGATAATTTTCTTTGATTTGGCAGGAACATGGAAAATTATGAATAATCTTTCACAGGACATCTAATGCACTTTAACATTTAAAAATCTCAGAATCAACCTTTTTTTTGATGCAAAGTGTTTTGATGAGAAATAATTATTCTGTTTGTAATCTGATAATGCTTAAGCAGCCAGCTTTTAAAATTCAGCAGCCATGAAATGAGAGTAACGCTGAGTGTAACGGATGAATACTCACCTTCAGGGCGTCTGTCACAACCGACTGACTGCTGTCAATTAAAAAATCTCTATGAAAGAAAGTTCATTAAAGCACTAACTGCAGGCAAATTTAAATACTTGATGGTCTTTTTCTCTAACTCCTCATTTTCAGCTTGAATATCTTTCTAAATTGATATGTTCGAATTTTGTACAGAAATTCAAAAATATCAAATTTTAAGATGTTTATTAAACATGACCAGCTTTAAGGTCATGATTAACGAGGAACCTAAAGGTAAATTCACAGAATGCAGTGGATAAACTAAAAAAACAACATTTTTTACGTTATATTTTGTTTGGAAATGTTAGTGAGTGAATATAAAGTTTATAGGTCCTGAACCTATTAGTTCACAGAGAAATCATCACAAGGTTTTAATTTATTTTTTTTTTATTATTATCAAAACAGCCTAATGTCAAGGTTTTCATTTTTAAACACAAAAAAAAAAAAAAAAAAAAATTAACAGTTGCTTGTTGTATTGTATGGGTTTAACTACTTAATGCTGATTTATGTCCTCTTGTCTGATTCAGAAGTTGACGTGGTGCTCCCTTTTTCAAGTGTAAAAGTAATAAATAATTTAACAAAAACCTTTGCCTGAAGAAGGAAGTTTCACTCGAGCTGACAGTTTAGGAAGTTCACTGCATGAAACTGCAATAAGTCACTTTTCTCTAATAAATTTGGCTTTGTTTTGTCTTCTTTTCTCAAACTGCTGCCAGCTGCCTCAACTACATTTGATCGAAATGAGAAGTTTGCACGGATTTGTTCTGATCACCAAACAGAAAGGATCCAATCCAACGTCTCAATGTTTAAATCGACATAACTTGGTGTTGATTTCATTGTAATGTATTTGTTGGCATTAAAAGCCAAACCAAATCCACTCTAAAGATCCTTTATTCTGATATTATTCTTATTATTGATTTTGACTTGGGTGACTCCACAGAGTCCGGCTGTAAATCCTCAGCACCTTGTCCAGACACTTTTCTCCCAGCAAGGGCTGGCCATCGGCACAAGTGTCTCATTAGCGTTGGCTCGCTATCCTCAGATTAGCAATAATTAAACTGTGAAATTGGAACGGGTACCTTAAATTGGGTCACAGTTAGGACACCACAAGCTCTGTGGCAGTGCTGGGCAGGATGCTGGGTGGAGGGGGTGGGGGTTGGGGGTTGGGGGTTGGGGGGTGGGTGAAGGGGAAAGCTGGTAGTCTGGCTCGCTGCCACAGGTCCTCCCCTCTGATTTAAGAGAGAACAGACGGTCAGTTCATGAAAGAAAGATTCCCAGGGAGTAGTCTGGTCTGAGACGAACTTAGAATGGTGCTGATGTAAATCAGTTCACTTTAACAGTTTTACTGCAAGTCAAGAAACATCATCCCGTGTTACTGTTTCAACACTTATTTAAATCCAAAGACCTCAAGATGTCTGTAGAGTCTGTAGTGTCTTTAAGCTTCTTCTTTTAATCGTTTTATTGTTATTGGAGTTAAAATCTTCTGCTTTAATGTGAATAAGCACATTCAAATATTTATGGCTGTCAGGACGCAGTCATTTTAGAAACCCATTTGAGTTTCCACAGGTCTGTGGGAGAAGCTGAGTCATCAGAGTAAAGATGACTATAAGCTTAGTGTTTGCAAATTAAAAGGAAATGGACACATGTTAAATTCCTGTCTAAATGATTTTCTTGTGATGCATAAATAAACTGCAGTGGACAAGGATGTGATTTTTGGGATGAGATTAAAGCAAATATGATTTCTAAATAATATAGTTTTTTTTGGTTTAGGTGCAGACCCTAAAGTCTCGGTCTTGTAAAACTCTGGTCTTTGTCTCAAACTACAGTAGTTTTGATAATAACACTACTGAACTGTACTACTGTACTACCAGTACAAACCATCCTGTCTTTGCCTCAAGGATTTTTGAAGGGATTCAATCCAAACATTTTTTGGGGAGCAGTAAAAAAAATGGTTAAAGGTTTTATTTAAACATTTCAAAAATGAAACACTGAATCTGACTACTGGTAAATCAATTATCTTTTTATTGTGATATAGAAAAACATTCAGTAGCATTATTGTTTCTGTTTGAGAGTTCATTTTTTCCTGACTGTCTGACTCTGAATCCCCTCCCTTCATGATGTAATATCTCTGTAACAAATATTTCAAATGCGTACCTTCCTGTGCTGCATATCTCTCTATATATTTATATTATCATGAGCTTGTCTCTCTTTGAAAACTCCCAAACTTTGTAGGACTTTTATATTCCTGTTATGGATTTTAATGCATTTTGTTGTTTTTGCAGAGCTTCCTTCAGCCTGATTTGTTTGTCTCGTCTACAGTTGTCTTTATTCCCTTTCTTCTTACAACATGCATTATATAAGTAGGACAAAAAATAGTGGTGATGTAGGAAGTTTGATTATGCAGCAGAAACTGCACATTTATTCACACATATCCTGAATGGATACAATCCATTATATATACAATCTTTAGATCGTATACGTTGGCATTTTGCTTCACATTTCAAAACCTTTCTGCTGCTGCTGGAAACCCCGTCTGTAAGGTTTTTACTTTAAACTGCTAGTAAATTAATAAATGCAGATATAAACCCTTTGATAAATTCTGTGACAAAACATTTAAACATCCATTATGTAGAAAACAGTTGAATATTTTTAACACTAGATGTACAAAATGCATACATAAGTTTTAAATCAATGGCATTTGTGAACTATTAGTACGTGAGTGTGTGATGGTGATGACTCTCAGCTACTACCACACCATATTCTAGTTCAACTTCTCTAAAATTACCTGTATTATGGCAATTTTTTGTTGGCTAAGGCTGATTAGTTGTGTTGGCCATCTTAAATTGAATTGGCTCTTAAAATCCATTAACTGTAGTTGTACATCCATGAATAATTGTATGAGTTTTATTTAAATGGTCCAGAGGTTTATTGGATATTTTGCTAACAGACACACAAATACACACTGGCAATTACATGATCACATAAGAATAGCGGTCTAATTCTTGATGCTTTTTTGTTTTCTATAGCTCTGAGTGTATCACTGAGTTTTTGCTCACTGCTTTCAGCTGCTTTGTTCCTTGTTTTTCTAGTGTTTGCTTTGCAAGAAAAAAAAAAAGAAGTATGTCCGACAGCTATGAAGCCAGAATTCTGAGCGTTTCTCTGCCAGGCGAGGGGGTGGAGTGAGTTTCAAGTGGCTCAGAGGAACACCTGACAGTCAGGAGGACATCCCGCTTGAGATGCACCTTCAGTGGGGGGGGGAATGAAAGAGGCGCCTTCACATCCAGAAGGTCGTTGCCATGACAATAATGTGTCCTGACCCAAAGTATGTGGTGCTAAATGACGAATAATTACTCATTTTCTCCCAGATATTTTTTCTTATGAAAATTGTGACCTTGCTCCTGATTTCTTGTAGCTTTAGAAAACAAAAAGTCGACATTGATGAAACGCCACTAAAGGGTGCTGCACAGAATCCGCCCCCCTCAGGCAGGGTTTCTGCCTTTCTGTGGGTCAGATGTGTTTAATATTCCTCGGCAGGCTGTGCGCAGGTAATGGCAGCGGGTCTGCTTGTTGATGGTGTGTAAATGCAGAAGCCACAAACAACTGATGGATGTAAGCTCACAGCTCCAGAAGCAGGCTGCAGGGAACTATACGGCTAAATTATCAGTCAGTAAAAGAAGGTGATCAGAGACAGAAAACTGGTTGTGTTTAAATCTTTGTCAGGTAATACAGTGCTGGAAAAGAACTAGTCTCTTACAGCAAATGTTGGTTTTCAACACATGAACTCACAGATACACAGATTTAGACAAATCAACCATGGGCTTCGTTGTTTTTGCACCTTTTTCAAGCTAAAATTGAATCTTTACATTAGCTAAATGTAGGCAGAATCTTCAGCCAAATGCAGTGTAGCTGAGAGGTTTGTGCACAAATAGCTCATTTGACCAGAATATGGTCTTACCTGTTCTAATACAGGATCTTTAAAACATTTTTTTCCCCCACTGAAACAAAGTTTCTTTGTTCTTGCTTGACTCTGTACAGGTCTGCAGGTTCAATAAAAGAATATATATAATATAAGAACATGTGGAATACTTTAGTGACGTGTTGTATGTTTGCTACAGAGGAAAGGACAAAACAAAAACCGCAGAGACCCACAAGCAAATGTAAAAACTGCTTTAATGTTGTAGGAATACACACAGCTATCACCTTCCTCCTCCGTCTGCATCTTAGAGGAAAATAACCCTCAATTTATTTTGCAGGGCTCAGAGGCGGCATGCTCGCAGCGGAGAAGATGTCTGATAAAGGTGATGGTTGAAGGGGATCCATCCATCCTTCTCACGCTTTTTTCCTCCCTCGCTTTGCAAACACTTGATTTGATTTTGAGGAGAAACAGAAAACATTTCTCTGGGCTTAGAGACAAAACAAGCTCTTTGAAAATGTCATTGCCTCTCCAGCCAGGTGGCAGGCACGCTCGGCTCTCGACTATTTAGATTAAGTTGTTGAAATGAGTTTGGAGCTCTGCTTCTCCCATACCCTATCAAAATAAGGGACTTTTATGAGGAGACACAATTGGTCAATTGATGTTTTAAAATGAATTGATTCATTTCAGTTATTATTCACAGTTACTTTATCAGTAAAAAAAGGAAATACATTATTTTTAGGAATAAGAAAAAAGTCGTTACCATATTTACCAAAGTGAAAACTTTCCACTACATACCAGAATTTGCTTCATGTCTTTGGACTTGCATTATTTTAATATGTGAATACAAAACCTTTTCCAGTTGTGTAATCCCATCAAACAACTGGCTCCACCTTTAGGATGAGTTTTCTTCCTAGAAGAAAAAAAGAAATGCTTCTCTCTGGTGAGGTGGACAGGAAAACATTTACTTTTTGAACAAATGACCGGTAGACATTTTTTATGGCAAGGACAGTCTCCGTTTACCTAATGGTGGGGAACAGCTTTGAGGACACGGTGCCTTTAAGCCCTCAGGATGTGATCGGACTGGTAAAACAGAGCTCAGAGACTTAGACGGTCTGACGGTGATGCAGCTCTGTTTGAGGCTGTCAGGAGGATTGTTTCATGCTTGTCTCTCTGCAGTCAGAGGGACGACAGTTACATCGGCCTCCGATGCCAAGCTATTTTCTGGCTTTTGCAGTGAGTGTAGCTACAGGTGAAACACGGTGTGTCTGTCAGAAAACCTGAAACAAATAGGGGGTAATAGAATATGAACAGATATTCTAAACCAAGTCTGTGTCTTACTTTCATTCTAGGCAATATTAATATTTTAGATGTGTTTTGCGTGGAATTGCTTGAGAATGAATTTTACTGTGAAAAATCCAACAGAAAATTGAGCTCTGTCTGTTTCTTTCATGCAATAAATAGAGCTGACAGTGCTGTAAAAGTTCAATAATTGTTCCTTATGTCATACGTGTCCAGTTAATGCATAAAATGGCAACATCTTGCGATAAAGCTCTCTCCACATTTACCTGGTCAGCAGCAATATAAGATTGTCAACACTAAATGCTCTCTTTTATTAGTAATTTTTCAGCTCATCCAATAATGTCTACTACAATGAAATCATAAAGTTTAATGTTGCATCCACATCAGTGCAAGAAAATGGCTGGAGAACTTCCCGAGTTTCACAAAGTAATAACTAATTCAAATATAAAATAAAACACAGTTTTAAAATCTGTTATCCTGTAGTATTAGTAAGGTTTGTGTCCCTTTTTGCTTGTGGTATAAATATTTTCTGCAGTTTTACCAGCTCTTTGTACTTCCCTTAGCTGTTTAAAATGCTTAGTCACTGGCCCTTTGTCAGTCAGACCAGATGTTATGCTTGCATACTGTACGTTGAAGATTTATGTCCCAGGGGGTGTTGGAACTGAGGCACTACCATATCATGCAGATGATGGTTCTTTTGTCTGGGGTGACGTCCTCAAAGGCGAGGCAAGGGAGGGCAGCATGGTGGGCCGCAGGAATCCCAAATATCTTGCCCACACAAAGGGTGACAGTTTGGTGGTTCTGACCTGAATGAGCTGTCATTTTGGCGAAGAACAACAGAGCAACCTTTTTCATTGTGTGTCCGTCGGTGACCGTTTGAATTTTACACAAGCTGTTTGTGGGTATCCAGGCAATGATGGCCTCTGATGTCGTTACCACCTGACAGAGCTGAAGGCAGAGAGTCTGTCCGAGTCCCTTTGAAAGGATCAGACAAAGAGACAGACGTGACTGTACCATTGTGAGATGAGTGATGATTTCCAAGCTCATTACGTGAAGACTGGTCGAAAATTTTCTGCCCATGTTTAGTTAATTGCAGGAAGGACAGTAGTGACTTGGACCAAAGTGATAAAGAAATAAATTCAATATGAAATAAAGAGAATTTGGTGCTCACTATCAATCTGAATGTATTAGGTATCCATAAAATAATACTTTTATTTATAAAATGAATGATAATTATTGAAGATCACACTTCTTTTTAATACAACACGTGGTATTGCAGATGAAGAGTGGGATACTGTGCTGTATGTACAGAGCAGAAATAAGGATAGTCTTTGGCATTTTACATTTTATCAAATTTTCCATTAAATTAAGGAATTCATAAGTTTTCTTCAGTGGACCTTTGTGCATTTAAAAGTATAATGTTATGAGGATCCAGTTTGTTTTTGTGTCTTTCTGCTGTTAAATTGAAAAATATATAGAAGTCTGTTTACAGCACACAAAAACATTTTTTTCAAGGATAACAAATAACTTGTCCCCAATCAGCTGACTGTTTCCATAAGCTCTGTATTTTGGGTATTTAGGCAGTTGGACCAGGAAGCGGTCAGATTCTGCAGGCAAACCAAATTTGCTACAACACTACTCCATAAACATGTTCATATTTTACCCAGTCACTGCAAAAGGATTAGGTATGTTGTAGTTTCATGGAATGTATATTCAGTCTAGAAATGAGATTTAAATGTTTTTATATTATTTGTCTTGTTTGTCCGAACTCCTTCTCAGTTTCTGTTGGTTAGTGCCTTTCTTCTTCTGCTCTAATTTTTACAAAGTTTTTTTTTGGACAAACCTTTAAAAGTAACCTGGTAACCATGGTAACAGGCAGAGGTAATAGAGGGCAGTTGTCAAAAGATGAATCCCTGCCCGACATGCAGCACAGTGTGACAGATTTTACCTTCACATTTTGTTTGTACAGACGGGGGGCCATTGCTCCTCCAGTGCAAACAGACTTAACAGATGTACTTTTATATCCTGACAGCGTGTCAGATTTGGTCTCAAATTAGTGATCTATTTCTCTTTTGCTCTAAATGATCATTTTTAGTTCACGCTGCAGCTGTTGTGGCAACAAACCAAAGCCCAGCGTGGCAGGAGAAACCAAATAAACCAACATTACAGATTCTGTTCACAGATCGGAAATGAGGCCATGCAGCAGAAACTCCTTTCAGACAAATTGTTTGCAGTCAGATCCTTGAAATGTATAGCTTAGACCTCGAGTATCTCGCTGCATATCTGCCTTCCCACTAACCTTATGCAGTACTTGTATAAATAGATACAGCACTTTACATTCATACCAGTACTTTTAAAATACAATGTGTTCTACAATGTTAAGATCTCTTAGGTGGAGGCAACTCGCTCTGTGTCCATGAACTGAAGATTTAAAAAGCTCAACATAATTTAGTTTCTTAAAAATGGTGTGCAATAGCACTGGAAATAAAGTCCTTGAGAAAGAAATATTCAGGTAGATCAAGCCTTCAAGTCAATAAAATATGCCTGTAAAATCACAAAATTGCACTACAAACAGAAAAGAGTTCAGATAAATAAAAGCTGAACATGGAGAATAAATCTAAAACATCAAGGTAATGTTAAGAGTCACCTTCCAAACATTTAGCTGAAGTTTTACCAAGTTCTGCAGGAAGTGTTGATTTTGTTCTTTGAATGTCTTTTGTTAAACTTTTGCTGTCAACAATAATTTATGATACACTTTGTAATCATTTTGTCTATTTTGCTACTCATTTAATTCTAGAACAGGGTTTAGTTGTTAGTTAGCAGTTTATCACATTTCTTCCCATTAAAAACAGAAATATTTGGGGCAGCTAAAGGCGTGTGGTAATTTTTGGTAGTTTTAGGTTCACATCTTGTTGCTCTTTCCAGATGATGTGGTCTCCTTGGCTTCATGAAGCTTGCACTGAGACACATTTCAGCAGGAGCCTCAAAACCTTATTTTACAAAATTCTTCGAGTTGGGTCTGAGATGTCCTCTTGCTGTCTTGGTGGAATAGATGGAAAGACCATAGTGGCATGAGAGGTTGAAGTCAACCAGCTGTTGTTACACCTCTGAACAGCCAATTGAGGAAATGATAGAGAAGTCATGGTTGTAGTTTGAGGAAGTAAGTGATGACTTGCAGTCTTTGCAACCAGTGAGCTATAGAATTTAAAACAGGAGGTATTTAAAGTACATTTTTTGGCATAGTGCTACACATGAACACTGCTAAATCAGACTCCATTTCTCTTTTGGTCCTACAGTGCCGACTTAATTTCTGAATGCTTGTGTCTAAGTGGGACCCTGGCCTGATTGGGTTTTATAAACAATCAGAGATCTTGAAGATGGGCTTGTCTCTGCTGCCATTTCTCACAGCTGTTTAAAGAATACTGCATAAATCTCAGGACATGGTGTTTGGCTCAAAAAGAATGGATTACACAAATGTGTCTGTTGAAGTGAAAAGAAATTGCAGACAATCTTCAAAACTATCGGTTCACTGTTCAATCAAAGTTTTTACCTCTTTAACTTCTGAAAGTGTAAAGTTTAAGATTTGCAAATAGGCTCGTTTATGTAGTTCTAATTAAAGATGCAATTATAAGAGTTATTAGTCTTCTGCATCAAAAAGAGCTCTTCTGAACCTTTTGCCTTAGTTCAGAAAATGCAAGAAATATTTTGAGTCTGGGGTGCTCTCCAAAGTCTTTGGTGACCCACCAGAAGTTTAAAAACTGATGTTTGGGCAGCTTAGTTTAGAACATACCACCAAGTTTTACCAAGCATCAGAAACTTTTGTTTAAATATTTCTTTTAACTAAAATGTGTTGTGGTCTTTAACAGTTGTTCAATGATTACATGAAGAAACTCTGCTGACCTTCTACCAAATCCACATTAAATCAAAAAGCTGAACTTGCCATAGTTATCACATTGATAAATATATACATGGAATGAACCGTGATGAACTGGCTGATTGAGAGTTGAGAAATGCACTGATTTTTCCTGCAGAGGCTGTGACAGAAATGAGCGATCAAACTGCCCACCTGTCAGCTGGGATGCAGACAGACGGAGCAGGTAGGTCTAGAAGTGTGTAGGTGTAGCTGAGGGGGCATAAAAAGCCTTACAGAAAGCTTCTTTTTTTACTAGCTGTTGAAAAAGAAAAACAGAATATTGAAGTCCAAATCTTTGAGTCTAGTTAAAAAGTCTTTTTTTTTGTTTTGAAATGTTTCTTACTGCGTAAAATAAAAGGAAGATTTGAGTTTGTTTTGGGCTGTTTGATTAGATCCTCTGAACTTATTTTCTTCTAACTCTTTGTGTTTAAGGCAGTGAGAGTTAGGTATGTGGAGGCTGAGAGAAGTATTAAGAGGGGCACAGAGGGGAATGCAAACTGAAAGCCCCCCTGCCCTGAACCACTGATCACAAAGCGACCCGCCCCGCTTGCACATCGGGTACGGCAGGGTCCTCGCTGCCTGCCACCTCCAGCTGTTGCCAGGGGGACAAAAGGTTGTGTGGGGGTGTCAGTGGAGGAGTTGGGAGGGAAGTGTTGAGGGGGTGTTGAATGGAAAGATAAACTGAAGGGCCCCTGTCCAGTTGCCACACACACACACACACACACACACACACACACACACACACACACACACACACACACACACACACACACACACACCAGTCAGGACCTTGTCAGCTGCATTAGGCAGCATCTCCCTTCTTTGCCTGCTTACTTTCTCCTCCAAGCTGAACTGCAAACACTGGGACGGTGGGGAGTTGTCAGATTGTTTGTGCATATGCAAACACAAATAAACAAAAAAAAAAGCACAACCGTACACAAATATCCAGGCATGATAAGCACAGGTGTGAGCAACTATTTGTCTTGCACAGCTGTACAAAAACACACTAAAATAATGTATATAGATTCCACACTGTTTCCTCTCCTGCTGTGTTTTCCCAACATCACAAAGTCTTATATTTTTTAATTTTAGCCAAAAAGAAATATGATGGACGCACTGATCTGCCACTGCTTTAAGTGTATTAATGGGACCCTTTTGGATATTCAGTGCTGTGAGACCTCAGTGGGTTTCTGGGTGCATGTTGTGTGGATTAGGCTTCTTCCACATCCTGTTGATCCTCAGTCAGGATAGGATCAGAAGAATTCAGAGCTGTATTTCATCAGTTAATCTGTGTAATAAGCATTATGTTAGTGTGATATGTGGAAGTAAAGCCCAGTGTTGGGGCGACAGCGTAGCTTACTACCATCAGTGTGTGATTGTGTGTATGAATGTAGTGTAAGTTCAGGCCATTTGTAAAGATAACCATTGTTTTTCAGTTCACCTGTCAGTTATCTGTCAGTTTCTCTACAGAATCACCCCCTAATAGTGCTTGTTTTAGGAACCCATGATGTCGAGCATTTCTGTAGTGTCAGTTTTCAGAGCTTGTAATCCTTTAGAAATATTTTTCCTTGTTAAATTGCTTTTCTTTTCTTTGTGCATTTTCCTGCCAGCCATATTTTATTAATAATAAATTGTTTTGGTGTTTTGTGCAGTGGTAGAGAGCAATAAAAATAATTACCATGTTTTTTCTCATCTTATTATTGTTTTTCATTTGCAATCAGATCAAATTAGTATGAGTTATATGTTAAAACATAAAAATCAAGAAACACCACATACCGAACTTGAACACGAGTCCCACGATCAGTTTTCTGTGCCTTTCTCTCATTTTATAACCAACCTCCTTACACTAGTCATATTACTTGTTTCTAAGTATGCACCTAAAAATGACATTTTTCTGTGATAATTGCACAGCCAGTCCGTTATTAACTGCAGAAGGATAAGTGGCAACTTGCAGCTGAAGCACAGTTCTCTGTACATGAAATCATAATAATAAGAGTCTCCAGTGTGTTAAAACAAATAAGGACCATATATATGTACCAGAAAGTGTAATGTTTCGTAAAGATATACTAACTTTTTGGTGTGTTTGCATCTGTTCTTGGTATTTAAATGTGAGCATTTATTACAGTGTGAAGGATTTCGTATTGGATGTAAAACAACTGTTTTTGTGGTGATGAACTGAACTTTATGTGCATAAACTCTGTCCTCTTGTTTCTGCATAAAGTTTCTTTTTAGAGATACAAAATGATTTTAATTGTATTTATTATAGTTCCACTCTGAGGTTGCTAAAGAAAAGACAGCACAGGTAAAGATAATTAGAGTTTTTAAGAACTGAAAAATGTGATGTAGGGTTTGGAGTCGTATGAGTTTCCATGAATCGAGCAGCAGTTTCTTGGCAGCAGATGACCGATCACGCCTGAAGATATTTTCTGTTTAGTTCCAGAAAACAAGCAAATGTCAGATACAGAATAATTTTTATTTAGCTTAAAAATACATCATTTTAAGATACAACACCATTCTGAATGAGCTGTAAAGTATTTCATTTCATATTGTTTTTTTAACTCATCATCTTAACCCAGTTTTCCTCAGAGCTCCATCTTTTGCCTCACCTTCTCCTCTTCACATAGTTCCTTTTTTTGTGATGCTTTCTTCTTGTTTTTTTTTTCCTCTTTTGCCCCAGCCCCCTCTTTTACTCTTTTCCTCAACTCCTCTTCCTCTCACCTCCTGCCGGCAACATGTGGAGCAGTCACCATGGCAACGAGGGGAGGTGACATGTGCTGTAGACAGGCAGGGAACGGAGGGAGGGATGGGGGGAATATAAGGAGGAGCCCCATGATGCACTTTGTAGTCACTCTCTGTTTAAAAAAAGCATCATCTCAGTCCTGGGAGCTGCAGAGGCTGCTGGTTGTCTTACTCCTCTCTACTCTGAGCGTCTGCTGAATCGCATCCCGAGAAATCTGCAGTTTTCTGTTCCCTTGCAAGGTGGGAGGGAAATGGCAAAAAGAAGGAAAAAACTTTATTCCTTACGTATGTTTAAATGAGGGATCAAGGATGATGGGAGGAGATGAAACTCCCTCCTCTCACACACTTCTCCTCCACCTCCTCGGCTGCTGGTTTGGCGTCTGTTCATCCAGAGTGAAATGGGAAATAGACGCAAGAGGAAGTGTCTCTTTCATCACTTTATCATGGATTTTTGGTAGGATTTGTTTATCTCTTACGTGTTAATGTAGAAAGATTCATGTTGAATATCCCAAAAATATACGCAAAATATGAAGTATCTGTTCTGCTTCTTCTGAGCTGGACTGAAGGCGGTGCTTTCTTTTTTTAAATACAAAAATGACATTTTACTATATGTACAATATTGTTTCCATGTTGGTAGCATGTCTTTGTGTACAAGGGTGACTAAAATGAGCTGCGATATGGATTTGGGTGAAAGATAAGTGTGTAAAGGGAGTATCTGTGGAGTTCAGACATTGACTGACAGCTACCCCAGCCCAGGGGTTTCATGCAGCTGCAGCTTACCGTAACATTGCAATAACAGTCAGTTTAATGGGATTCGCTGCTGTTTTCATTTTCTCCTGCTGCTGCTTTGCACTGCTGGAGTACAACGCTCAAATCACATATTTTTTTTAAATGTTGCACTTTTTTTACTTGGGGGTGTGTCCCTGTTTGTCTGCAGTTTGTGATATCAGTCTGGGTATGGCAATCGGATGAGCTGGAGCACGTCTGTTTTCGGTTTGTATGTTGGAATTTAGATTAAGCTGGTAATGTATTAGGAAATGTTTTGTTTTTTTTCTGTGCTTTAGTTTCGCACAAGAAAATGCAATAATAGTTCCAAAACTATCAGAATGACTAATGTTAATTCACATCAGCCTGGGTAGTTTCATTAGGGTGTGTGTGGTTGGTGGGTGGGTTTGTGTGTTCCTGTTTGCTGAAATGTTTAAGACCTTGAGTTGAACTTTTTTCAACAGTCCAGGATGAATCAGAGGTGAGAGACAGATCTTTGTTTCCTACGACCGTCCTCACGGAGTAAAACAAAAGCCACTCGCTGCTCTCCCTCTGACCCTTTTTTTTTTTCCCTTACTCTCTCTGTGTAAGCCAGGCCTGTGCAAATCCATCTGCCTTTTGTCTATGGAAGCCTTGCTAATCCACACCCCTGTACACACACACACACACACACACACACACACACACACACACACACACACACACACACACACACACACAC
>JAVKLF010000064.1:946390-959283 GCA_034783495.1 Millerichthys robustus | reverse complement strand
ATGTTTTGGACACTCGGGTAAAGAGAGGAGCTGAGCTGTCAACTGATCACCACCTGGTAGTGAGTTGGATCAGATGGGAGGGAAGTTGCCGGACATACCTGGTAGACCGAAACAAGTAGTGAGGGTTTGATGGGAACACCTGGCAGAAGAACCTGTCAGACAGATCTTCAACTCGCACCTCCGAGAGGACTTTAACTGCATCCCAGCTGAAGCGGGGGACATTGAGTCAGAGTTGGCCATGTTCCGTGCCTCAATTATCAAGGCAGCTGCCTTGAGCTGTGGCCGTAAGGTTGTTGGTGCTTCTCGTGGCGGCCATCCTCAAACTCGGTGGTGGACACCCCGGGTTAGAGAGGCTGTCAAACTGAAGAAGGAATCCTATCGGGCCTTGTTGGCTGGTAGGACTCCGGAGCCAGTTGAGGCGTATCGGCAGGCCAAGTGGGCTGCAGCCCTGGATGTTGCTGAGGCAAAAGCTCGGATGTGGGAGGAGTTCGGCGAGGCCTTGGAGAAAGACTCTCAATCAGCTCCATAGAGAATCTGGCAAACCATCCGGCAGCTGAGGCATGGAAAGCAGCGCTTTACTAACACTGTTCAGTGAAGGTTGGGGTGATGTTGACCTCAACTAATGATGTCGTCGAGAGGTGGAAGGAATACTTCTCGGACCTTCTCAATCCCACTGGCACGTCTTCCATGCAGGGAGCAGAGTCTGGGGACTTTGGGGTTGATCTGTCCATAACTGGGGCTGAGGTCGCCGAGGTAGTTAAAAAGCTCTGAGGCGGCCGGGCTCCGGGAGTGGACGAGATCCGCCCTGATTTCCTTAAGGCTCTGGATGTTGTGGGGCTGTCTTGTTTGACACGTCTTTGCAACATCGCATGGACATCAGGGGCAGTGCCGCTGGACTGGCAAACTGGGGTGGTGGTTCCCCTCTTTAAAAAGGGGGACCAGAGGTTGTGTTCCAATTATGGGGGCATCACTCTCCTTAGCCTTCCAGTAAGGTCTATTCAGGAGTGCTGGAGAAGAGAATCCGATTGATGGTCGAACCTCAGATTCAGGAGGAACAATGCAGATTCCGTCCAGGTTGTGATACTCTGGACCAGCTCTTCATTCTCACTAGGGTCCTTGAGGGGTCATGGGAGTTTGCTCATCCAGTCTGCATGTGTTTTGTGGACTTGGAGAAGGCATTCAATCGTATTCCTTGGGGTACACTGTGGGGGTGCTCCGTGAGTATGGGATTGTGGGTCCGTTGTTACGGGCCATTCAGTCCCTATACAAGCGGTGCAAGAGTTTGGTTTGCATTGCCGGCAATAAGTTGAACCCCTTCAGGGTGGGAGTTGGACTCCACCAGGGCTGCCCATTGTCACCGATTCTGTTCATAACTTTTATGGACAGAATTTCTCGGTGCAGCCAGGGGGCGGAGGGAGTCCGGTTCAGTGGTCTCAGGATTCGGTCTGTTATTTGCAGATGATGTGGTCTTGTTGGTGTCATCGTGCCGTGATCTTCAGCTCTCATTGGAGAGGTTTGCAGTGAGTGTAAAGCGGCTGGGCAGAAGATCAGCACATCCAAATCTGAGTTCATGGTCCTCGGTCGGAAAAGGGTGGATTGCTCTGTCCCGGTCGGGGATGAGGTTCTGCCTCAAGTGGAGGAGTTTAAGTATCTCAGGGTCTTGTTCAGGAGTGAGGGAAGAATGGAGCGTGAGATTGACAGATGGATCGGTGCAGCTTCTGCACTTTTGTGGACTCTGTAACGGTCTGTTGTGGTGAAGAGGGAGTTGAGCTGTAAGGCAAAGCTCTCTGTTTACCGGTCGGTCTACATTCCTACCCTCACCTATGGCCACGAACTCTAGTGTCCGAAAGAAGGAGATCGCGGATACAGGCGGTCGAAATGAGTTTTTTTCGCAGGGTGGCTGGACTCTCCCTTAGAGATAAGGTGAGAAGTTCAGCTATCCGGAAGAGACTCAGAGTAGAACCGCTGCTCCTCCACATCGGCATCTGTTAAAGATTCCTCCTGGATGCCTCCCTAGGGAGGTGCTCCGGGCATGTCCAACTGGGAGGAGACCCCGGGGAAGACCCAGGACATGCTTGAGAGACTATGTCTCCCAGTTGGCCTGGAAACGCCTTGGAATCCTCCCAGAAGAGCTGGAAGAGGTGGCTGGGGAAAGAGAGGTGTGGGCCTCTCTGCTCAAGCTGCTGCCCCCAGGACCCATCTTGGATTATGTGGGAGATAATGGATGGATGGATGTTTTATACACTATATGATTAAAAGTTTTGACACACAATAGTAATTGTTCAATCCACATTTTTTATGTAGTATTTGGGCTCTTGATCTCCAGTGATGGCCATCTTTATTGTTTCAGCATCCTGAGACATTTTAGATCATTTTATGCTTCTAACTTTGTGGCAACACTTTGACTAAATTCCCTTTCTATTCCAACATAAATTTGTTCCAGTGCACAAAGCAAAGATTTGGTTGAACTCTACTTTAACACACCTGACTGGAATAAATGAGTGATTAACAGGCTGCTGAAGAGCAGGGAAACACCTAAAACATGCAGGATAGTAAACTTTGAGGACCAGGATTGAGAACTGCTACTTTGTACAGTTCTTGCTGTTGTGATGGTCAGGAGTGTCCAAATACTATTGTCTGTTTATTGTAAGAATTTAAACCATTGTTGAGTGTTTAAAATGTTATATATCTTGAACTAAATGGTGTGTATAAAATCAATTCACAGTGCTAGTTGGCTAGTAGGTGGTCAGAAATGCTTGTTGTCATTATAAGTAGCATTCATTATTCATTGTATTTGCCAATGCTTTACGGGCATCAACTTGCAGAAAAACTTCAGAAAATTCTTTTACATTTAAGAAAAGTTAACACAATATGGTACAGTGGTAAAATTATGAGACTTAAATGTGACTTTTAGGCTCTAGAAAATCAAATCATTTTCTTCTGAGACTCCTGAATACTGGCTCTAACATCATCCTTGAACTAAACATTAGCATGGCTGTAGTTATAAAGTTGAAACAGTCAACCTTTCAGTTTTTGGCAGCAGCTTATTATCTGCTAGATCAGTAGCCTGAGTCTCTGCTGGCATCTTAGTTGTCTATTTTTTTTGTTCTTTTTACTGTACCATATGTAACAAGTCTAGCAGCGTGAGAGAGCCATATGGTGTGCATCTCTGCCAGCGAGTGTTTCATCGTAATGTTAACTTTTACTTTTCTCATTCTGAATCATCCAAAATAATTTTAGGACATTAGAAATATAATATCAAAGCATTCCAAACAACACTCTGATTAAAGACTGTTGTGTTAAATTGGTGAGAGAGCTGTAATAATGCCTACGTGAATTAGCTATTTCTATCTGAAGTTAATTACTGACACCCACTGTATTCCCACTGGGCTGCCTCCTACATGTTGCCTTCAGGCTCATTACAGTTATATATTGTTTTTTTGTTGTTTTGTATGAGTCACTCTCTCTGTTTGATAATGTGCTACAGTGTTGTTTACATAGTTGGTGCATTATTACTTTGCTTTTTAAAAAATTGTTATTAATAAAGTAGTGAAGCCCTCTGAGGGTACAGAAATGCACTTTACTTTCTGTTGACAGTTTTTTGTGCAGCGCTTGAATAAAAAAAAAATCCCAGTGTCTTCAAAGCAAGTGTAAGCTCTTGAGTTTTTGCTGACTAATAAATACCATCACACTTCTTACAATAAGTAAATCTTTAACCGTTAATTGAACTCATTCCAGATCTATGTTGAAATTTAATATTTTAAACACATTTTCCAATAACAAATATTAAAAATTTACAAATTAAAAATATATATTTCAACTTGAGTGTTTCTTAGTTTGCTGTTATATTAATGTAACAGACAGTCAGTTTTTATTATGCATGGTTACAATTCTTACATTTTTGTGCCTTTTTCAAAAACACAATATTTGTCTGTTTCTAGGTTCTATATAATTATCAAACAATTCTCCATTTTGTTTTCTTGTTCTCTTAGGTGCTGAAAGGTGCTAAAGATGAGTAGTGGTGGGGGGGACACTCCAGAGCCCCCCAAAGGGGAGGCTCTGAAGAGGAAAGACTGTCACTCAGACTTCCCCGGACCCAGGTGAAAAACTTCTTCCACCGATCTTTATCTCAGTTCATCACTGGAACATCAGGAACGGCTACCATGATGAACTCAGAAGAAACTTTGTTACTAAAGATTACTCAGAAAATCCTAAACAGTACAGAGTAGTAAGATTAAGGATTCTTAAAATACTTAAAACACGAGCTGTTCAAAAACCAGACGTCCTGCTAAGGACCGACACAAGCCCTTTAGCAGACCAGCAATATGTCTGAGTCTCCTAACCTTAATGAGAAAAATCAACATGAATACGAATTGATTCCTTATCTGTTATGAGACCAACTGTTCACAAAACAGACATCTTTGGAACATTTTGACAAGTTTCCAGATCAATGAGTCATTTTGTTCAAAGCCTTCCTCTGTCTCAGCTGCACATTCTCAGATCTGACAACACAAATACATCTTATCCAAGCAAAACACCCAGATATACTCAAATCAAAAACAAATTTAATATGTATTTATTTTTTTATTGCAGCTGTACAAACCTGCCAAGATGTTTTATTTAAACATGTAAACATGTTAATAAATTCTATTAAGACTAGAATATTATCTTTTTTTCTTCTATTAATATCTATTTTGGAGCAGGTTTCAGTTCAGTGGTTCAAATGTCAAATATTTTATAGTAGTTCAAAACGATATTCTTAAGTTTACGTTGCGTCATTTTTGCATCAGAGTTTAGTACAGTTTGTACAGTTGTTTTAAAGTATGAAAATCTGTTTTCACAGAATAATGAAAGTGGTATTGACCAGTTGTGTTCTCATGTTGAAAAGGGTTGCCAGCTAAATTAGTTTCAGGTGGGACTCAAAACCTGAGAACTATTATTGCACTATTATTATTAATATTATTATTTGTGAGTTTAGAATCAAAAAAAGTTAAGGAACCGCTTGGTCAGAGGCCCAAAAACCTGCTGAATATTGGAACTATGTTTGTTAATAGTTACGTACAAACTATAATCCTGAAAGGTTAACAAGGGTTTCTGACTGTTTTATTTAGATTTTGTTTTTTCATTAAAACAAAAGTATGTTGTTCAAACCAGGTTTTACTTTTCAGAGATAATTTGTAATTTATCATTATTGACAAAATGTTTTATGGCTGATGGAGTGAGAGGGAGGAAAAATGCTGCAGCAGCATTTTTTACAGACAGCAGTTTCTAAAACAACCAAGTTGTTGTAATGATGTTTCTGCGCTGAGGTCATGGGGCTCATTAATGTGGGGTCACGGAGAGGTCATGAAGTTAATTTGGGGTTACTGGGGAGGTCTTTGTCTCGCTAAAGAGAGCTGGTTCTGCACAAAGACAAAACCTCTCAGACTTAATGTTTTTTACAATTATTCCTGACTATTAGGGAGCGCTCGGTTCCTTTCTTTCTGTGCAGGTTTCATTCATGTTTTTGGATTGAATTTTTCTTTGTTGTACAGCCCAAAGAGAAGCACAGAGAGACGGAACAGGGAACAGGAGAACAAATACATCGAGGAGCTGGCAGAGCTGATCTTTGCCAACATCAATGACATGGACGACCTCAACGTCAAGCCAGATAAATGTGCCATTCTCAAAGAGACTGTGAAGCAGATCAGGCAGATCAAGGAGCAGGGTGAGTTTCTACAATAATGAGTACAAGTTCAATCATTGTTTTTTGACCGGTCCTCTTCTCATTGAAAGATCTACCACCTGTCCAGGTATCCATGGGGAAGAATCTAAATCTTCAAACAAGATTCATGGACTGTATTAAAATAGAACAAGATAATTTACATTTTGAAAGAGTTTTGTAGGTCCTAAATGAAGTTAAAAGGTGTTACTTTACACAACTGATATATTTGTTGTGTTCTGTTTCTTGACTTGCCGGGATCGTATTTGGTAAAGTAACATTTGGAATTCTACTGCAGCACAGTGCAATTTTTGTCTGCATTTATGATTTTTTTTTCTATAAACAAGTTCTTTTTTTACAAACTGAAAAAGAGGTAAAATAATTTACAACTTTCTCAGATGACTAGAAGATGATTGCAGAAAGTCTCTTCATGTCCTTTATGCCACGCAAGTGGAAAATTCCAGGAAAGTAATAAAAGAGTGGTGCATCTATAAAAAGTAGAAAAAACTGACAAAAATGATTTTAAAAAACTGCAGTCACAAGCGGAGCAACAAAATATGATTCAACAGAAATTAGTATGTGGAGATCCCCAGGGGTTACACACAAAAGGTCTGTTCCACAAAGTGGAAGTCAGAAAATGAACCAAATCAAAATTCCAGCACTCACTTGACTTTCCTGCTGCAAGGTCCTTTAAATCTTGAACACTTTACTGGGTCTTGATTCAAGAGAACTTGAACAAAGTGCTTTTTGTCTGAAACCTAAAATGGATTTTACAAGCTGAAAGGTATAGAGGAAAGAAATGTAAGGATGTTAAGATAACGATGAGGCAGACTTTGGCAGAGCAGGTAAATAATGACACAAATGAAGAAAGAAGGCATATCTGCCCTCAGCTCCATGTTCCTCCTACCTTTCTCTCCTCTTGTCTTATTCTTTTCTCACTGATACTCCCCTTTACTAATATTGCCACCTTTCCACAAACCATCTTTTTTCACATATATTTTATTCCCTCAGTATTATTTATCCCATTTTTTGTCTCTACTCCACTTCTTGTTTTTTCCTCCTCTTCTCCATTCTGTTCTTCTTTCACCTTCAACTAGATTATCTGAAGTCTTCTGTTTTTTCACTTCATGTTTTACTTTCCATCCTACTGTAGCACCTCTTTTATGTTTTTAATGATCAGTTTTTATCCATCTTTCAGATGATCTTCTTCATTGTTCTTCCCCTTCTTTTCCTTTCTCTTTTCTCATTTTCCCTTCAGTTCACCAGTATTAGTTTGATCTTTTCTTAACCTTCTTTCATTTGTTTTCATTTTTTCTACTAGTTAAAATAAGTTTTGAAGTTTCCACCTTCTAAAAAGTTTGCATCACATTTTGTGTACAACCCCAAATCCAAAACACTTAGGACCTTATGTGAAATGTAAATGAAACCGAAGCAACATTTCGTGGAAGTGTTCCTGAGCCTAAGTAGTGATGTCCAGAATCAGTTTGTTTTTAATGCAGTGGCCCCTGAGGGCCCAAAGATAACCACTTCCAGCAATGTGCTTAGAGTGCAGAGATTTTTTTAGATTCTTATGATATCATGAACTGCAGATGATGGCGTATTTAAAGTAGCTCTAAATTGTTTCGTTACTTTAGAGACAGTTTGTCAGACTGGTGAAACTCCGCCCATCTTTAGTTCTGTGAGATGTGACTTCCCTAAAATGTTTTTTATCCTACCATACCTATTATCCTCTTTAATATATGTTCTTTCTGCCCATCTCTTCGATTCCCGTTTTCTCATCTCCTTTCATCTCCCTTTGTGCCTGCAGTCACTCAGTCGGTGTCCATGTGTCATTGCACTGTTTGTGCCTGAAAACAACAGCTGAATAAGCACACACTCACACACAGGGATAATACAAGTCACACAGCTGCACAGTCAACAGCAAAAACCTGCTATTGTTGTAGCAATATGTAGAGCATTTAACTGCCAAGTACAATTTAAAGATTTCCTTTTAGAAAGCATACACAAATAGAGAATTTTAAATTTTACTGCTGTGAATGTTCTTTGTTTTGTGCCCAAACCGGTTTCCGGTGACAAGGTGTGTTTCTATTGGTCCGTGTCTCACATTTAACTGCAGTATCAGATTACAGAACAGAAAGTGTTTGTGTAGTTTGTGTATGTTCTCTGTGCAGTTTCTGTTAACACATCAGTTTTCTTTTTGTAAAAGAAAAAAGGTCCCTTGTGATGCATGATGCAACTTTACACTAACAGTACAGAATGTGTGATGTCAAAAACTCCCAAGTAGCTTAAAAATGCTCCTTTAACACTTGAATTAGAATATAAACCTCTTTTATTTTTTATTTATTAATTTACAAGAGACGTTTGTGTGTGACCTAAAGATATACCATTGTTCATGTTTTCATTGCAGGTAAGATTCTAGCTGCTCATGGCTACTTTACATAAAGCCATTAAAAATCTGAATCCTTTTCAAAAGAGTTTTAGTAGTTATTGTTAATGCACAGAGTTTGTTGTACTGTTAATGTTAATGTCCCATTTCACCTCCTGCCTAGACCACTGCAGCCCTTTTCATTACACTAATGACTAGAGTGTCTTAATTCTTTTTTAGAATGCTGTCAGAGGATAGAAAGTGTTTACATACAAACCAACACAATTCTTCTTTTTGTTTTTCAAAGATGGTTTACTGTCTTGTCTAAAAGGCTTCCTTAGTTTTGATCGTGGGTTAGGAGTTCCAGGCTTATAAATAGTTGTTATAATGATCACAATAATGTGGCCGTTGAAGTTACAAGTCTTTCATCCAACCCTCCATCCTGTGAACTGTTTTGGTCACACTTTTCAAGGTGCAAATGGTTATAGAACTGCCTGGAGAGACGAGTCAAGGCTGCAATATAGGTGTTTGAAAGCTGGAACCTGAGGTCACCTCCTCTGTTTAATGTTTTTTTACGTTTAACATACAGGAGGCTTCTTTCACTCCTCATTATGCCTTCATATAATTCACATAATGCACCAACATTATGCTGAAAACGCACAAAAAAATGCCCAAAGTTCACTAAACAAAGATTCTAATTGCATAAAATATATTGACATATATATATCTGGTTAAAAAAGGAGTCATGGCATCTGTTTACAAAACAAATTCCCAGTAACTCATATGTTATCAGCTTTTTGAAGGAGTGTCAATTTTGCAAGGAAATAAATGATTAACTAGCATTTGTTACTCAGAAATTAAAACTCAACTTTCACCTTAGGTCTTGAGATAAAAGTAACACCTAGACGGAGCAAAAGACTCTGGAAACTCACAGCAAGCAGAGAAAAAAAAAGTAAGATGAGGTGAAGCAAATCAATTAAGTATGTTGCAAGTGGCTGGCAGATGTTGCAACAGTTTAATCAGCACCATAAAACTTTGTGAAACAAGTGCAGAGCTCCATTCAAAGTGTGCTAATTTGTGACCTACTTTGTGCAAAATAAAGATATTTATTCTAGTTATTTAGAATATAGTTGACAGTAATGTCTTCAAACTTTACTTTGTGAAAAGTGCTGGTGGAGGTTATGCTTTTTTTGCTGTGCTCTGCAAACACAAATTTGCAGCTAATGAGCTGTGCAAATGTCAATACTACAGATATGCAGCCAAACTTGAACAAGTTGTTCATATGGAAATTTGAAACTTAAGTATTTTTGCTGTTTACCTCTGCATATGATCACTGCAGTCTGGGGATTTAAACTTGATTACACAAACTGCTGATGTGCAATAAAGTGTAGTGATGAATGAATAAAATCACTTTAAGGAAACACAAATTATGACTTGCACCTCCCACCCCCTGGCTTGGTTTGCAGTGGCATTCCAGGCTCTACAGTGACATAGTTTTAAGGGCTGATGACTCTACAGCCCTGGTCCCACAAAAGGAATGTCAGCTATGTGGCCTAATGGGGCCACGGGAGGCTTAACAGTCCGATAGTACAGCCACGAAGAAGAGCGGAAAACTGCTCTCCAAAATGTGTGTAAAAATGGGCAGGACTATAGAGCTGTGATGGGTATTTTTACATCATCTTGTAAGTTGGAGTCTCTGATATAGAGCAGAGGTGTCAAACTCATTTTCACTGAGGGCCACACGAGCATTATGGTGACCCTCAAAGGGCTAGATGGAATTAACTACTGCAGGTTTTGGTGTCAAAATACAGGTAAAAATCTGAAGAGGTTGACATGTGTGGCAATAAGAGGTGGATAAATTCAGGCAGGTCACCGCTGAAGGCCTAGGTGTAAGATGCACTGAGGACACTCTTATTAGTTTTAAGTTACTTCAGTTGTGTTTTTCTGATTGTTGTGGAAAGGTACCAACAAATGTATCCACATCTATAAATGGAAGATCTCTTACATGAATATAAAAATTCTATTTGTCTAGTGGTCCAATCACTTTAAAAACAACACTATTTGATGCTGTCCTTTATCTTTTTAAAGCTAAAGTTAACAATCTTATAACCCTGAGTCCTTTTTTGGTTTGCTTTTACCTCTTGTCTCCATGTCCGTCTTTGTCTGTGACAGAAAAGACTCCAGTGGCTGATGCTGAAGAGGTACAGAAGGCAGACGTCTCCTCCACTGGGCAGGGCGTCATTGATAAAGACACTCTTGGTCCAATGATGTTGGAGGTAGGTTTAACCAGACTTTGTTCTTCATGTCAGAGGAAGAATACCAAATTAAAAGTCAAAGCAGTAATAAAACAGACATTTAATATATTTTATCATCTTTTGGTTATCTGCTTTGGATTTTTCTATTTTGTGTGCATGAATTTCAAATCATCTACTTTTCCTCACGGTGAACCTCAAGGATCTATATCAGGTCAATGCAAAATGTATCTATTAAAGAGATATTTTAGGAATTATTTACAATATTTACATAAAACACAGATTAACCACTCAGCCATTACCACACCCAAGGAAAGGCAATGTTTAACTACTGTAAATTCATTTAAAATTCAGTTCAATTCACTTATAATCCAATTCATTCTAATTCACTTGTATTTAGACTCCAGTTTCATTCTATTAAAATGTTATTAAATAACCCTAAATTAATACTGTTTAAACAAAATCCAACTATCACCTTGTTTAATCCAAGTATGTAAATAATTGTTGTCCTTGAAAGCCAATATTTCACATTAGATCTGCATGGAATTCTAGGTTTTACTTTCATTTTAATGCTTTGTTTTTAATTGCTTTGTCAGGTTTATGTTTCACTCTGCTTGATACCTGTGTGCTTGTATATTTTTATAGTTTTTACAATTCAGGAAAAGATGTCAACAAAGTGTCTGTGCACCATTTGTGTTTTATTCCATAGAACTCCAAATGCCACAATCTCAGCAGTTGTTAGCAGTACAATCCAGTCTCAGATAGACTGCCAGTGTTTTCTGTTGTCACCTAAAAGAAACTTTGGAGCTTCTTTCTGATTGGAACTAGCTTTAAGCTCCACGTGACTTGTAGAGATAAGAGTTCCTCTGACGAACAGCAGTTTGTCATCAGACCTGCCTGAGTTTCTGTGTGTGCACAAGTGTGAGGTGACGTTTACCACGAGACGCAAAGAGGTATAAATGCCTTTGGTTAACGCCAGATTAGAAAAGGAGGAAAGGAGCCTTGCATACAAACAAAGACTATTTATAGCATTCAACAGCAGAAACTTTGGCTAATGTGTCTGTCTAAAGTCTGAAAGCTAAATATCAATGTAGCCAAAACCATTTCCATTCTATGCAAATCACCAACAGTGCAGCGAACAAGGAGATGTTAAAGGACAAATTTTGTTTGCATGTTTGTGTAGAAAATGGTGAATTATTCTGAGAAAAACATAGAAAAAATGCATACACAGCGATAGTGAAGCAAGTTAATTTAATATTTTTCCATTAAACAGTTATTTTTAACATTTTGACTTCACTTTTTTTAACTTTGGAATAACTTGATTGATCTCAAAAGAAGAGCACTTTTCTCCTGTATTGTTTTATTCATGGTTGTGTTTAGATTGTCGTCTACATCATCTTACAGCTTACAGAGAGGGGGATCGTGGGTATTTAACAAATTCAGGCTTCTGATGCCATCAAAAATATTCAGCACAGAAAGCAGTTGCTTTGGACAATCTGAATTATTTTTAGTAGTTTCACTCAATCAGAGGACAGAAATTTCTTAATTTGAACATCAGCCTTTAGTGGCAAGAAAATCTTGAGAACCAAGAGTAGAAGAAACTTCTGTCATTTATAAAAGGAAAGATGGTAATAAAACACTTTCAGAATTACCTTAGTTTGGAGAATGAAGGAGAAATTCTTGTGGAGTAGTCAAACTCCATGGCTAGCCAGAGTATGGCCTATAAGGGCAAAGAACATTTCATCTATGCGTTTGAAACCATTCCTTATAAACCTGAACTCAAACTTGACCTTCCCTGTCAGTCTTGTCATTCGTCCTTTTTAAATGTTCCCTTTAACCCTGTCACTTGTCTTTACCATCCTCACCTTCTGTGCCCCCCTCAGGCCCTGGACGGTTTCTTCTTTGTTGTCAATATGGAGGGCAACATAGTGTTTGTGTCGGAAAACGTCAGCCAGTATTTGCGCTACCAGCAGGAGGAGCTGATGAACACTAGTGTCTACAGTGTGCTGCATGTCGGAGATCACGCTGAATTCATCAAGAACCTTCTGCCTAAGAGCCTGGGTAAGATGATCAACAACTCTGGAGTTGTGAACGTGTTTAAAATGTATGAAAATCCTGTCATTTCATTTTTGTTGGCAGATTTTCACCAACAATACCAAAACCCACTTTGCTAAATTTCAAAACAGCATTTTTAATAATTTGATAGCCAAAGTGATGCATTCTCTTCACAAGGAAAAAATGCAAAAGGCTCTAATGGCCCCAAAAACAACATTTTTAGGTTATTATGTCACATCAGCTAATTTGATTTTAAAAAGATGTCAAACCAATAGAGCTAATCAAAAAAGCAAATTGGTAGTATTTTTATCACCCGAAGGCAAGAGCTAATAACATTTTTGTTGAAAGGTGTGTGTGTAATATTTTTTGATTCACTGAAAGGATTTTATTAAAACTCTCAAAAAGTAATGATTCGATGCATGTCTACAACTGATAAACCTTTTGAGTCAACCCAGCTAATCAACAACAGCAAACACATAAATGAATAAAACCCAGCCAGTTTCACAAATATTAAGCTAAC
>JAVKLF010000064.1:894936-907618 GCA_034783495.1 Millerichthys robustus | reverse complement strand
ACACACACACACACACACACACACACACACACACACACACACACACACACACACACACACAGAGAGAGAGAGAGAGAAACAGGTGCTGTACCTCTGTTGGTCCAATAACACCATATGAATGACTTTAAAAGCTTTATTTGGTAAACACCAATTGAGCAGAGTGGATCTTTCAGTCGCTTCCATTTATCAGTTTTGCCTGTAAAAACAGACATTATTAACAGTAGTAAAAATATTGGTAAAGATAACAAAATTGCACTTTCCCCCCCTTTATCAGATTAAAGAGATTGGCTGGGGAGATGTTGGAGGTTGGACAGGTCAGGGGGGGTCTCTCCTGGGGACAAAAAGGTGAGAAGTACAGACTAACATCATTTTTATTCATGGCCTAAATTTTGGTAAATATTTTATGCATCTGCTCTGAACTGACTGATTTATGGCTCGTTCAGTACACTCTAACTCACTTTATTTAAAACTTTGTAAAGTAATGGATAAATTTGAACATTTTGCCCATAAATGAAAAACTGTTGGTAAAGTCTGAAGCAGATTTGTAGGAAAATAATCTTTTTGTGCACCAGGACTCTTCCAGGGAAACATTTGGAGAAGATTGCTGAACAGATGAGGATCCATAACATTAATGCTCTGCTGGTGATTGGAGGATTTGAGGTATGTCATTTCATTCACCCAATTATTTCACTCTGAACAAGTTCCTTTAGTTTAAAAATACAATAAAATGAAAAGCTAAACCTGTTCAAGCTTATTAGGTTTTCATAGAACATAATTTGCAGTGAGCTAATAAGAAAAGCAGAATTCTTTGGAATAATTTAAATAGTTTTTATTGGTCAGTCTTCTTTTCTGTTTTATTTTTGTCATGTTTTCTTAACATTTAGTTATTTTGCTTTTCATCAGCTTTCCATGTTTGAACTTTTAAAAACTATTTTGACATTTTTACTATTCCTCAATGTCATTTGAAATCTAAAAATGTCTTGCTTTGCTTGTTCATATGTGGGTGTTATGTTCATCCAAACTGCAGAGCCAAACTGTGGAAAATAACTTCTTCTAGATGATAACTTTAACTCCGCCAAGAGATAAGTTGGGCATCAGTTGAAGAGTGATCCAGTTTTATTAGTACCAATGTGACATTTATTTGTATTATCCATGTCCAAATTCAGTATGAACATATAAAACATATAAACCTTGACTTTTTCTTTCACAACACCAACTTTCAACAATCAGCTGATTAAACAAATATTTTTTCCTTAAACGTTTAGTGATAGTTTCTCTCCTCACCAACTGATGAGAACAAGATAGATGCAAATTTTCTGCAGCATGTTTTAAAAAATACTTTTCAAACACAGTCAGGATTAAGCAGCTTTGACTTTAGCAGCTTGGAGGGAGAACCCCAGTCTCCAGCTTTGTTTTTTTATGTGACAAGCAACAACATGGACTTCCTGTGTGTCCTTACTGGCTTGGCTCTCTCCTCTTGGCTTCTCCCTCCACCTCACTCGTTCTTGAACTTTGTTTTATCCCATGAGTGCCTCTGAATTTTCCCACCACTTTTCTCCCATCAACAGGACCCCTCCTTTCTTTAACACCCTCCTCCCATTTTGGAAACAAGCCACATCCGTCATGAGGTTCCCCCACAACTCAGATCTCATATCATAGCTTAGCATGTTGAAACTGAACAGTAATGCTGGAAAAATCATATCAAAACATATTAATCAATGCCTAAAAAATGATAACACAACATCATGTGACCTGAAAGGCTCATATGGATTTTTAAAACTTATTTAAATTATTTTACAGACAAGTAAAACATTTTTTTAAAGGTATCTTTGTACACAATAATGATAATCTATTAGTCTGCAGTAAGGAACTGAACACATCTTTCCCACCCAGATCTTCTATGTGTTTCCTTTAAAGCTTTTTTCTCTGAAAGACTAACTGGTGTCCTCATCTTCATACTACATTTTGTAAACCTTCAGCATTTGGTCTTTTCACGTTTCTACCATTTGTTTCACCTCCCCAACAACAACCAACACACGCTGGCTCTCACTGCTGCAGGCCTACATGGGATTACTGGAGCTCTCCTCGACCCGGGACAAGTTTTCAGAGTTTTGTGTGCCCATGGTTATGATCCCCGCAACGGTCTCCAATAACATACCTGGTTCAGACCTCAGCATTGGCTCAGACACAGCTCTGAATGCCATTACTGATGTAAGTGTGGCTAGGTTTGACTGCATGTGAATGTGTGTCGACGTGACGCTCAAACACCACCCAGTCGGTAAGTTTGGGGCTCTGCTGACCGACAGCTTGCTTCCACAAACTAACAAGCTGGGGCTTTCTTTGACAGATTAGGGCAGGCTCTAACATCTGTAATTTAGAAAAGAAATGAACTCTCCTTTTGTCACAGCTGGTTTTACATCTGTAGGGCAGGCCCATTTTTTTAGGAATTTGAAGAGTCAAATTAATTCTAACACTTAAAAGTGGGATATTTTTTAAAAGCATTTTGGCTTCTTTGCAACAAGTTTTTCAAATAGTAAAAATTTTAAATAAAATAAATAAAAATATGATGATTTCTGCCATTATTAAAAACTGAATTTGAACAGGACCACATGAGCTCAATTTTCAGCACAATGCTGTGTCCATCTTTCTGTACAGTTAGTTCTGGTTTAACAATAATCTCTGGGTGAAGATCTAATCTTTTTCCAGACATGCACCTGATTTCAAATTCATTTGGGTTCTTTGAAAAATAGATTTATACAAGCTTTCCTAATCATTAAACATTTTTTTTACCTATTAGTCTTCCCAGTTTGGTTAATGTTTGTTAATGGTGCACACGGCAGAGACATTTTAGTGCGTATTTAGTAAACACACGACACCTTTTAGCTCCAAGCTTTGATCTGTTAATGGAAGAAACTGACCTGCTTTCACACAAACAAACTCGTGATGGAAATAAATTACAGAAGTTCAATGGTAGAACATGTTAAGACAATAGAGAAAAATCAATTTCTTGGGTTTACTAAATGTTATATCCATCAGACTGTTAGTAGCAGCTAACTAAATGAGGTCAAACAGCAGAAAAGCTTTTTGTCGGAGGCGAGCGGGTCAGCAGGCATCCCAGATAAGTGTCCGAGCATGTTGTATGTCTGTGACACGTGTCCTTTTCGTGTTTGTCCAGCTCACTGAGGGTGTGTGCTGGTAAACAGCAGAAGAGTAGGCCGCAGTCCGTCTAGGACATTTAGGTTTCTCCTCTAAATGACACAGAGGCAGCATGTTTGCAGGGTAAATTTCCTGTGTGGACTCATGCACATCCAGCATTTTAGTGCTGATTTTCTGAGACCAGGCAGAACTTCTTCTTTCTTGGACATAAACAGACACAAGGCCTTTTGAACAACATCTACATTTATGTTGTTATTTCAACATTTTTACTTGTCAGCCACGATGATCCCCACCTCTGTTCCCCATTCCTTTTTTTAGCCAATGAGAAGCCAGAGTTTTCTGATCTCCTGGAGAGAGCCAGCCACACAGAGCTGCATATTCATGGTCTCAGATAAATTAAAGAGGTTGCCTTTCCATGTATCCTTCCTTTTTTATGGCTCACACATACAATTTCTCTAAGTCATCGTACCACATACTATGAAGTCCTCCTCTTTTAAATTCTCAATTTAAAAAAGTGCTTTTTGTGTCAGCTTTGATACAAGGTGCTATTTCTGTATGTAACACTGACACAGATCAGTCTAAACCCAACACATCCCTCAGAATACAGGATGAGGGAGGTTCTGGGCACCACGAAGTAGCTCTCTTTTACGCTAAGACACTTAGGCTTACCCCTGGTGGTCTAACTGCATATTACCACCACCATCAGGCTTTTGAGTCTCTGCTGCAGCTGTACGAGGCCCGGGCCCACTACGAGGAGTTTTGCATCCCGATGTGCATTTTGCCTGTCACCATTAGTAACAATGTGCCAGGCACAGACCTCAGTCTCGGAGCCGACACGTCACTCAACGCCATTGTGGAGGTAAGGGCCCAAAGAGAGACACATTAAATGTACTCAGTGAAAATGATGGTAAACAAACATGGTTCATCCATTTCAGTCAATTTGGTTGTTGCTGCAGGAAAATAAATGAACATGACACCGAAGTTAATGTTAACCAAAGGTTTTATTTAGGCCCCAGGAGTATTGTTCTTGAGTTTTTTTCTCCCTCTTGTTGTTCTTGAGTTTTTTTCTTCCTCTAAACAAAAGTCAGCACATAAGTTAATTTAATTTATCTACACATAATTACATTCAGTAACTAATCTGTGGATTTTGATGTGAAGGCCTCCTCATAAAACATGTAGCAACAAGTTTATTTTCTTTCACCACCACAAGTGAAAAAAAGGAAGATAAGACAAGCATTTAAAGCCATTAGACCTGTCAAAGTAAGTAGGCAGGAGCAACTGGAACTGCAGCAAAACAATATGATTCAGATGTCCTGATGCATCACAAACATAAAGAAAGAGGAGTGGGTCCTCTGGACAGGTTCTTCTTTGCTCTTCTCTAAGACTCTTCTTCAGTCTGAGGAGTTCCAGGTAAACTCAGTCTTATAAGCAGAACCTTCACATAGTGGATCAACCAACTTAACGATCAAAACTGTGAAAAAAGAACTGAAGCTGAGTTTACCCGGAACTCCTCAGACTGAAGAAGTCTCTTGGAGAAACGTTTCAACAAAGAAGAGCTCGTCCAGAGGAATTACTCATCTCTTTTTGAACATGAATCAGAGGTAAAATCAGCTTGAGAGTTAATATTCTGCTGTTTTAAGAAAGACCAGACTGCGCCTGCATGTCAGTGAGTACTCCTGTGTTTTGTACTGACCCAGTTAAGTGTTGGCTAAGTTTTTAGATGCATTTGTTTTTAAAGCCACTGTGCTTTTGCTTATGTGCTGTTTGGGATGGGTGACGTTTGCCAAAAGACAAACAAACAAATAAATAATAGAGTAAGCAGCAAATCAATAAGTGGAGCCAGTGGAGAACAGTTGTTAGATTGGCCTTCACGCTGTAAATGTTCTGATTTGGTGAACTTCACTCATCCAATACTAATAGAGCGATGCACAGGTTGGCATCCTGTTTCTCATTTAAAGATAATTTAAATAATTCACTTATTAATTTATATTTCATTTATTAATGTATTTTTGTAGGCCTATAAGATCTCTTTTCAGAGGCACATCTTACAGCCTTATGCAGAAACATTTCACAAATGAACCTGTGCATCACTCACTCACAACTATCTGCAGCAAATTTATCTGGTTTGAAGCAAAGCTACTACACATTTTAATCCTATTTATTATTTTAGAATTGTTTTAGTCGATGAGAAAATAACACTTCAAATTAAAATGACTTGTATTTTGAATTCAGACCTAACCTAAGTAATGGTTGCAAGAAATGATTGCTTGCAAATATTTGCCACATTATCTAAAATAAAACACAGTTCTACTGTTTGGTGTGTTTCAGCTTGGCTTTAAACTGCATGTTTCACAGCTGCATGACCAAACAGAACTTCATTCATTCTGCTGCCTTTAATAACTTTCTAACCTGTGTATGGGAATCAGACGTGTGACCGAATCAAGCAGTCGGCCAGCGGCACCAAGCGGCGGGTCTTCATCATTGAGACCATGGGAGGCTACTGTGGCTATCTGGCCACAGTGGGCGGTCTGGCTGCAGGTGCCGACACTGTCTACATCTACGAGGAGCAGTTTGACATCCGTGACCTGCAGGTCAGAGCATAAATGTTTCTATATAACGTTCAGTCATTTCCTAATGTTTTATGGGTATACTGTAGATACTTTATATCCTTTTTGTAATACATGTGCTGGACAGACACACAGACACAGTCAGACTGGAGTCTTCTTCAACTGTGATCTTTGCAGACCACACTGATCTGTAGTGAGAATTATGGAGCAGGTGGAAGAGAGTCTGGAGAGGTGGAGCTATGATTTGGAGAGAGGAAAGTCAGAAGAAGACAGAATCCATGTGTGTGAATGAAGGGGAGACAGGTGTAACTAATCTTATAATTAGAAATGTCATCAAATGTTTGAAGGTGCACATGGCAGTGAGTTTTTAAACAACCTATCAAATTTAATTTGAATAAAAACTTTTGCAGCCAAAGTTAAAAACAAAAGTGTGGTGTTAGTGCCCCCTGGTGGTGGTTGTGTTTCATTGCAGCTCCCTCTCCTTCAGAGATGAGACAGAGGTGTCAGACTTGAAGTTGCTTGCGCAGGTTGCAGCTTTTCTCCCCTCTGGTTTGAATTGAATCTTCGTTTTGTCCTCAGAACAACGTTGAACATCTGACGCAGAAAATGAAGACCAGCATCCAGAGAGGCTTGGTGCTCCGGTGAGTTTTAGCATTTCTTTTGTTTTCAGTTACATTTCAAAGCTGCTACCGTTTGAGGCTTTTGAGTGTTTTGTCCAGAAGAAAGTTTTAAAAGATTGTGAAAAAATGTCAAAGGTTTCCATGGCAGTTCTCTGTAAAATTTCATTTAACGTGCCTAATTGTTTAGTCCTCCACGCACCAGTGATCCTATGTACTTTATATGCTGCATTGTGGTTATTTTAGTCCACTGCAGCGCTACAGTGTTAATACTTCCAGCAGGATGAAGGTCTGTGGAAATAGGACAAATGGAATACTTTGCATAGAGTGAAGGTGACTTTGTGAGCCAGTGCAGTGAGCTGCACCTACTTTTCTTTAACTTTAAGAAAATGTGAATCGTGGTGCATGATGAGTGTCTGAAGCTACAGATTGTACGTAACTAGTTCTAAACAATATAAAAACTCAACACATGGCACTTCCTGGCTGCAAATAAAAAGGATATGAACACCTCTCATATTCTTCAGATCATATGAACCCATTTGTAACATTATTTCAAAATACACTTTTTAATAATAATTAGCAACTTTTGTACCAATTTTTAAAGAAACTATTACCACTGCTGGACTAATTATTGTACTAACTCTTGTAGATACAAAATATCAGTTATGTAATATATTATATGTTATATTATTATTTAAAAAATGTTCTCACCCAATCACTGTTAAAATAATTTGTTTTCCTTTCGTTTAGTTTCCCCTCTACTCTGGGAGGTAAAAAATGGTGAGGGGGGGCGGAGCTGGGTGTGCAGGTGTGTGTGGGATAGAGAGGATTGCGTTGCTTTAATGTGGGCACAATGTTCCAGAATGTCTGCGCTCAAGGTTCTGGAACCACATGACGGGTAGCTGGCTCATGTAACTTTTTTTTTTTAGAGCTGTTCTTGCTTTAACATAACTGACATTGCTGATACAGTTCAGCTATATAAACTGTAATTTAATAATTTTTTTATTTTACGGTCTGAGTCCTAATTGGAGAGCCTGTTGTTCCTAGGTACTCCTGTACAGGAAGACCAACTCTGTTTAAAGAGTTCAAATCTTTATTCCATCAACATGGAAGGATAACATTTAGGCATCTTGTATTTGTGGAACCAGAGTCTGCACATACTTTAGCATACTATAAATACAATATTTTATAAGTACCGGTACAAAAGCTTTTATTATATTTGGGAAAATGTTCACACACGTTTAAGCCATAAACATACATAAATGTTTGTGCAAGATAAGGGTCACTGTGATATTTCTTTTTCAACCTGCACATTCTCGATTTTTGTGTTTCAGAAACGAGAACTGCAATGAAAACTTCACCACTGACTTCATCTACCAGCTGTACTCTGAAGAAGGTCGAGGTGTGTTTGACTGCAGGAAGAACATCCTGGGTCACATGCAGCAGGTAGAAATACACACTGTACTACACAGGAAACACAGAGGGGTTTTTTATACTGGTGGCCTTTGAGACCCCAGGTCTAGATTAAACGTACCGTTTTTTTTCTACTTGATAACAAAAGGGGCACTCTGTATATTTCTTGTCAACAGGGAGGAGCTCCATCTCCTTTCGACAGAAACTTTGGCACCAAAGTTGCAGCTAAAGCCATTCAGTGGATCACACGGATGCTCAAAGAATCCTACAAAGGAGGTGCTTGAGTTTGATGTGATTTTAATACATAAAGTCAGTTTGTATTCACGTTTTGGTGAGTCTCGGTTATAAAAGCAGGTGTTTTTCTTTAACACAGGGAGAGTGTTTGCTAATTCAGAGGACAGCGCCTGTCTGTTGGGGATGCGTCGGAGAGCGATGGTCTTTCAGCCTGTGGCACAGCTTCAGGAAGAGACAGACTTTGTGTAAGAGATAAGATTCTATTTTTTACCTCTGCAGCTATGCCACATTCAGAGTTCTGTTCAAGGAAAGTGTTTTGTCAGTTAACTTGGCACAGATCAGATCAGCAACAAAGAATAATCAAGACTTGTTTTTGTGAAATTAAGACTTGCTGAATATTCTGATTTGACAGCCTCAAATTCCAAGGCAGAGGGCAAAAACTATTTTAATTTCCTGCTTTATGCCGCTCAACACATTACCTCCACAGTTTTTAGGACCTTTTGTTGCCACCACCTGTTAAGGAAGAAGCTAAAGAATTTCAAGTTAAACATAGTTTTAGAAAGGTTTTTGACACCTCCACCAAATCGTGATTTTCACACCTGAAAAGTGTTCAGGATTGACAAATAAATGTTGTCCTGTCTCACTGATGGTGGGATTGGACTTTCACCTACACTGACTTTTTAAATTTGAGAAAATCTTTCCTCCAGCTGATCAGATGTGCTGTTTTCACCTCCCTGTGTTCTGCCTGCTGTGTGTTACACTGTACGTGATGCTGCAGCTGCAGCATGAAAAAAATGCTAACGTGCTCTTCTGAAAAGCAGATTAAATCCCAAATATAGCTCCATGTCCTCTTTGAATATCCTTCTAGTTGCGTTGCTGCAGCAGTTAAGACATATCACCAGCAATTTTTCCAGGTCATCCCATGAAAGATTTAGGGGGAATTTGCTGTTTTCACCATCAAACTTTCTCCTTTCAGCCACAGAATCCCAACTGAGCAGTGGTGGCTGAAACTCCGTCCCGTGATGAAAATTCTGGCCAAGTACAAGACCAACTATGACATGTCCGACTCCGGCCAGCTGGAACACGTGACCCAGGTCCGACCCAAAGAGAGCGACTTCACAGCTTCGATCTGATCTGTCAGCAAAACGCTCCACTCCTACAGGAAACCAGCTTCACATCTCAGTGACAGCTGTTCACACAATGATTGGTTGGTTCATTGCTGATTGACTGCAAATGTTAAGAAAGAGTTTTAATTTAATTAATAGTTTTAAAAGAATAATTAAAAAAATATATATATATATCACGGTGCTTCTGAAGGTGAGAGACTATTTGAAATCAGATTATATTAGATTGGTAAATTGGGAAGTACTCCATTTATTTTAAACATGCTAACAGCTAATATTGTATTTAAGTACTCAAAATTATCACATAGAAATTTAATATATGCACTAGTCATGATGTACTGTATTTAGGTTCTAGTCCCAGAAATGTAGCTCATTTTCAAGACACCACACTGAGCAGGGTCAAGTCTAGCTTTTATTTTTGTATATTCAAGAGCAAAGTTAGTGTAAACGCCTCAAAAAATTCACGTCATGTCTGGAGGATCATGCACAACACAGAATGTCCACACCTCGACCGTAAAATCCTGCAGCCTGAAGGAGAAGGTGGGCTCAGACTTCAGGACTAGCCGGTCGTGTGTACAGTCAGCTGATAACTGTACGTGTGTGTCGTGTTGTCTTTGCTGGTTGCATCCATCCTGGGCTTTCAATGTGGCACCTTATTGTTGTTCTTTGTGCGCAGGTTTCTGTAGTTCAGCAGTGAGGTGGAAAATGTGTAAAACTGCACATTGTTCATGTTGCTTTCTAAGAGTGTCCAGTCTGAGCAAATAAAGCACTTATTGTGTGGAAACACTGAGTTTTGTGTTTATTTAGTCGCGTTAATACTGATTCAGCAATTAGAGTTTAGCTCCTTTTAGCTTCAACAATGCAGTTTCAGCATCTTTATTATATTACAGCAGTTTTTCAGCACTCAAATGTTGTTTACGTCTATAGCTGCTTTTGTGGCAAAACAGAAAACTAATTCAGATTTTCTTTCAATGCATGAGGTCATTTTATGAGTATGTACGGAATGGAATACAGAAAGTTCTAACTGGATAAATTAACAAAAGTGACACTGATATGACATGTTTCTTCTTTTCACATTGTGCGTTCCAGCTTCTTAAAGATAAAATAAAATCTCAATGTAACATGTTTGTTTTTCAGTATGAAGTCTGTTCAAGAGACGTGTTCAGTCCTAAAATACCTACTTAGTATCACTTTAAGATCCATGAAGGATCTTTTTTGATCACATTGTTTTCTGGGCCCAGGATAGCAACGCCACACGTCCTCTGACCAACACTGAGGTACCTACAGGAAAACAACACCTGGCTGTTATTTTATCCGCACTGAAGCCCAATAAACACTTAGCTGAGCAGTACGTGTTAAAATATCAACAGTATTCAAGTACTTGACAGATTTACCTTTCAGCTACATCCACTAAACTTTTGTGATCAACAGCGAAAAGCTTTTCTCTGTGGCCCTGTTTCATTTCATCTGTGATCCCAGCAAGGAAACGACCCATTCCTGCAGATAAGAGCTGTGAGTTTTACAGCTGCACAAGTTGCAATAAAACTCTGTACCATCAATTTTAAAACCTTTGACAAGCATTACAAATAATAAATAGTAAGGAAACAGTTAAAAAAGAAACAGAAAGGAAAATGTGAGAGAAACAAATCAATTGTAACCAAAATAAAAATGACTGACAGATTTCAGGCAAAAATATGAACTAAATTAGGAACACAAAAACATCTGAAAAACATTATTTTGAACATTTATGATGCACATTGGGGCTGTTAGACACTGATCTGTATCAAACAATCCAGATTTACATCATCAGATTTGTTCATCTGTTGAAATGTGTAATATTTTCTTTAGATTGTGAACCTTTGTCTGAGGGGGCCACAGGTGAGTCCACAGCAGAGAAGACAGAAAGCTTGGCTTCATCCACATCTTGTTGAGAGAACTGTCTTGATTTGACCCATTCCACGCCTTTATGGAACGCAGATAATGTCTGCATAGAGTTTGGATCCCTTAGACACAAAAACAAGACATAAATGCACACCCAATGCTAGTTTGATAAAGCCGAGTTGCTTTTCAAATTCTCATAAATATATCTAACTTTGCTGTGGTATATATTTACAGGTGCTTAAAGTCACCATGTAAATCCTTAGGGTTCCCATCTTTCACATCTGGTTAAATTCACAATATTTGTCCAAATTATAAGAGGTTCTGTCAACAGTTTCATAACTTCCTATTACAGAATTGTTTAAGGACAGCTCCTACCTGTAGGAGTAAAAGGAAAACACACCACCGCCTCTCATTTTGGCTCCGCCTCCATAAGCCCCGCCCTTCTCTCGAATTTCTCCGTGGAGAAATTTTGCTGTCATCATCCTCGCCAAAATGCACAAACTGACAGGATGGAAAAGGCAACCAGAATGAGAATGATAGAAAAAAATTTAGAAAAAAAGTATCTTTAAAAATAATCAAACAAACGATCCTTTAGTTTATAAGATAATTAGATTTTCAGTAAAATCAGGGTGGGACACAAAGAATTACAACCAGATGTTATTGCAAGCAATGAATTAAAAGACAAGAATTATTCAAATTTTTACCCATCTTATACTGAACAGATTAGTTAGGTACCTGGCATAATCGTCATGGCAGAACGGCACCGTACGGACACATTCGCTTACAAAATTAACTGGGAAGGGCATCTGGAAGAACGTCTTCATCTGACACGGTTGGAAATTAGGCTCCTGCAAAAAGATTTATTAAAATGATATTTATAATCAACTGTCACTACTCAAAACTTTAGAAAAAAAGTTACACACGGATATTTTGTTTCACTGCCTTTAGCTTCGTTTCCACCACACAATCATTTTCATAGCTTTGGGTTCAATTCACAGTTTTTATTTCTGTTTTTATTTATTTAATTTGTAATGAAGATAATGGAGAAGAACTGCAGCAGAAGTTCTTTTCCAGCACATACTAACAATTTTAAAAATGTTTGGACTCTGGAGCTAAATCTACGCACAGAAAAGATGTTTCATGCTATCTGTTGTCATCTCCAGACATGGCTGCTATTTCTTTAAATTGAAAAGTGTGAAAATCAAACAAAAAACATGCTTTAAACATTAAACTTACACTTATGAGATTTCTACCTGGTCCAGAATCATCAAGAGGGTCCAGAGGTTTCTGTAAAACAGGAAAAACATAAAAATGAGCCAAATATATCTATTTTTTTCTAAATAAGAAAACATTCCAACTTACTTTTACAACAGTACCTTGATAATATTGGTTCTTACAGGTTTGCGTTCTTTTTTGTTTTCAGCTACATCCTTAAAAAACCTCTCCAACTGTGCTGCTGATTCTGACATTTTCTGAGGAGCTGCATTGATCGCACACCTGAAGGATTCAAATGAAGTGAAAATAACAGAAACACAATCTATAAGAAATAGGGATGTGCCGATCAGGTTTTTTCCTGCCGATACCGATACCGATCACCCATGAGGGCCGATACACGATACCGATCACCGATACCGATCACATTATTCTAATTTTTTTTTTAATCATAAGCACTACTGGTTATATTATGTGG
>JAVKLF010000064.1:875341-894546 GCA_034783495.1 Millerichthys robustus | reverse complement strand
TGCTGTGCGTTGAGGTGAGCCCAACTATATCTAGTTGGTACCTCTCAACCTCACACACAAGCTCAGGCTCCTTCCCCCACAAGAGCCAGCTTTGGTAAACCAGGGTCAGAGCCCCTCCTGCAGGTGGTGGGCCCACAGGAAGGCAAACCCTTGTGTTCTGCACAAGCTAAAAGCTTTTCCAGGATATTTCAGCAGTCATTGAGAACTCTGCATCCACATTCCACTTTCACAGAAAATGCAATTTCTTTAGTTTGTTTCTTTTTTAAGCTTCAAGTGTTCTTGATACAGCATTTCAGGTTGATGTGTTAGGATAACTACCTGTTCCATCCCATCAAAGGTCTCCTGAAGGCTTCCAGCTGGTGTTAGGTGCCGACTCGCTCGGGTCATAGCATACATGTGACCAGAGCTGGAGATACCATTGGCCAGCTCCTGAGCGGACATCATCACCAGCACTCTCAGACGCTCTTCGTTGTCTAAATGGGGGCTAAATTAAAAAGCCAAAACATCAGAAGCTATTACCTGTTTGTATAAGACGAACAGGCTCATCAGATACTGCAGGAGATGAGATTTACTGTACCTGTTGAATATATCACTCCACAGCTGAAACATGTGAGGAAGGTTCCTGTCCAGACAGGAAGAGGACAAGAGGACACCCTGGGAAAAGGAACAGAAATAAAAAGAGGACAAGTTTAATACAGCAGATAATCACCTTTAATCACAAAGAGGAAATGGTGCATTTAAATTTAATAGTTGAAATGGTTTTATTTGTTTTTTATTTCTTTGTCTATATTCCTTTTTTGTCTCCATGAGCTGAGAAGAAAAAGCAAACATATCTTTGCCAAGACATATTTAGAGTTTTCTGTAATTTTACGTCTTTGCATGATCTCAGATGTAAGATGCACACAGGGATTGTCAGGGGTTCAGAACCACAGTGTTGGCACGGACCTGCTCAAACGTGTCCATTTGGGTCGAGTCGGGGATGATTTGACTGGAAACATACATGCCCCCCGTCCTCAGCTCCATCTGCTGGGCCTGTTGTCTGTAGTCCAGAGCTCCACAGCCCATCCTAACCAAACAGTAAACAACTCAGTCACTTTTAGAAACTCCACAGTGTTTTATTTTAACACATCCCTTCTCCTTCTTTTACACATTTAATGCTTAGGAATAGTGTCTCTGGCTCCCGATAAGTGGTTGAAATAATTTAGATATTTGTTGGGCTTTCATCTATGTTTTCCTTCTCATTTAAAAAGAACCATTTTATAATACCAAACAATTCATCCCTAATCCTTGGTTTTGACATTCAGTTCTGAGCTTATAAGTAGGGCTGGGCAGGGAGTTTTGAATATTCCAAGCAGATTTATTGACCTAAAAGTGCATTTCCAGTCCATGTGCTTTTTTTCCAACACCTACCCAGCCCCTTCCCAAAAAAAGACCTAAAAGTGAAACGCCTTAAGCATCCTCCTTGTTTCTCCTCCATCACAGTTGACTCTGAAAAAATTGTAAGATAGAAATGATGATCACAGATGAGCTATCAGAATATGTGTGCGCCCCTCTGTGTTTGGACTGGTAAAAAAAAAGGATGCACAATAAAAATTCCAGCAAGCAGGACTAACAGCAGCACACATCTCTGTTGCATTACCTTTGTTTTTTATTTTATTTAAAGAAATTACTTCACAAATCTGAAGTGTGTTTCTGGGTAAAATGAACATCCATACTGGTCAGGTAAACTCACCTGGTGACGACGCTGCAGAAGAGCGGGACATAAACTCTGAGGTCCTCCGGCAGAGTGTTGAGACTACACATGGCTCTGAAGTACACCAAACCGTTGGTGGGCTGCTCACAGTACTGAACCGGCACGTCTCCTGTGGACGTTAGGAAAACACTCCATCACACACAAACAGATCATTTCTCACACATCTCTGGTGAGGCAACGATAGAGAAGTGTGCAGCAGGACCTGCAGAAGCCATCTGAACGGGGGTGATGGGTATCGCTGGCTCAATGTCAGATACTTTGAGTGCAGGCAGAATTGAGGTATCCTGAATTTTACTTTGAGCAGCAAGTAACTCCAGACCTTTTCAAGAAAAACAAAACAACAACAAAAACTTTAACCTTTTACATTAAAATGAGAATATGTAGACACCAAATAAAAACAAAACATAAAAGTAACAACTGTGCAGCATGAATAAAAAAAATCAAATAAAACAAATCAACCTTTAAAAAAAGGGAACATGATGTTACCTTTCTGATAAATCTCTTTTTTATCAGCGTCTGACAGAGCTCGAATCTTTTCCTGAAGCTTCTTCTCCTCAGCGTCGGCTTGTTTTTCCAGGTAGGCCTCGTCAGGGCTCATCTTCAGAGTCAATCGATGCGTGTTGTCCTGCACGGAGAGGGGGGAGGGGGTTGAGGGGTAACACACAAAGCATTAAATCCAAAGGGTAAAAAATAACCTGAGGTGAAAACTATAAGACATCTGTTGGTTATGACTTTTTAAAATAAAATTAGATTTTCCTCTATAAAAGATGCGATGAGTGTTTCAACATTAGAAATGTTTAATTTATTATAAAAAACAGGATTTCGATCCATCTACCTAGATAACCTTTTAATATATTATTTACCTTAAAGTAGTATTTGACTTTTTCCTGGAGAAAGTGAGGGTTTTCTTTCAGAGCCTGTCTGAACTTGGTAACACTGTCACTGATTTTCAGCAGCTCCACCGGGTCGCCGTCGTGGTTCCAGGATGAAGCTATGTACTACTCCAGATAAGATGAGAAGACAAAAAGATGACAGATGAAACAAAAATGCTCTAATTTTAGTTAGTAATTACCAGTGGGTTTAAGTGCTTTAGATTGCCAGTGGGACAAATGGTAAACTCACCGAGGCCAGAGACAGGCCAAAGTTTGTGGACTGATGTTTTATTAGGATTTCTAGCCTATGAAGGAGAGCCTCAATCCTCTCTTCCTCAAAGCCATTTCTGCCAAAAAAAACAACGTAATTGTAATTAATTAATATTAATGTCCTCTAGACATAAATAGAGGAAATCAACAGCTTTGATGAGAAGAAAATAGACTCACTCTATAATTTCTTGAATGGTTTGGCTGATGATTTGTTTGACTCTCTCCGTGTCCTCCTCAGCCATCCCCTGCAGTCCGATGCTAAACGACGCCTCTTTGAGGTTCCCATTATATCTGCAGAACACACAGATTCTTCACAGTTCTGGACTGAAATAAACCCTTTAAAGTAAAATTTGTGATAAAGAAACTCATCTACAAACCCAACAACAGAGGAGAAGTCACTTCCTATTTTGGGTTCAATGAGAGATTTATAGAAGGGTGAGTTTGGTCCAGAGACCATCAAGGATGACAGCAGGCTGAGAGTGAATCCTTCAAATGTATCAGTAATGCTAAAAGAAAAAAATAATTATTTTCAACTTTTAAGACAAAAGTGGCTATAAACAAGCAAAGCAGCTTAAATTTGACCAGAAAACAGACGCCTCTGTAAAACAGAACGGTAAGTTGAGAATGTGATCTTACTCTCCCAGCAGGTAGCTCACACACAGAGTGTTCTGCTTAGTTGGATCTGGAGCCAGAGCATCAGGGCTGCAGGTCACATGCTCCTCTCGCTGAGAAAGAAAATAACAAAATATAAACCAGAGACATCAGCGCCATTAAATAACATTTTACTTCTGCAATCCGAAACTACAACTAGATCTGCAAATATTAAATGTGTTTATTGTTATAAAGTTTGTGTCCTGCAGATATTTTACATTTAATCCCAAACTGCTGCAGTGTTATGAACTTACCGGCCTGCCCCAGTGAGGCTGAGGAGGGACATCTGTGTTTGGGTCAATGCGTTCAAACTTGCACAGAGCTTCTTCTTGAATCTGCTGGAGATGATTCTCCAGGGGCAAGTCTCCATAAGTAAAGAACCTGCACAACCAGATGATATACAAAAGATGATAGCCTCTCATCCAGTCATAATGTGGTTTATTCTTGACTTCGCACGTCTATCTGTAAGTAAATTCTTTAAAATAGGACAGACAGGATTGGGTTTAATTACCTTGCGTTGCTGGGATGGTAGTGTGTGGCGTGGAACTGTCTGAGCTGCTCCCAGGTCAGGTCTGGGATGGCCAGAGGTTCTCCTCCCGACACCACAGAGTACGTGTGGTCTGGATATAGTTTGCTTTGAAGGTGTTGGGCATACAGACGTTCATTGTCAGACTGTGAAAACACACAAAAACTTTTTGAATTTTTATTATTGAAACTGATACAACTATTTCAAAAACAGTGCATGATTATTGCATTTCTTCCTCACATTAAAGCACACTATTGTGCATCTCAATTTCATGCATTGACTGCTAAACTGTTGACTTACAAAAACTCCCTTCATTTCGTTAAACACCACTCCTTTAAACACCAGCGAGGAGTTTGGATTTGTGGGATCTTCATTCTCCAGCCTCCAGCCTTCCTGCCTGCAACAACAATCCAATAAGATGCCAGCAGCTTGTTGGTCTGCTCCATATATATATATATATATATATATAATTAACCCTTAAAATTAAACTAAAACCGCAAGTAAAGATCGTAAACAAACTTTAAAGAACGCAAGGGGTGTATTGGCTGAAACATACAGCGCACTGCAAAAACAGGGAAAAGTTTTAAAATATCACAAGTAAAAGAAAACACCACTGACAAACACAATACGAAGACAAATCTAATTATGTGTTCAGATTTCATACACAAGAATGTCAACATTAACTAATTTATATTAACAAAAAACCCATTTCAAACAAGGAAAGGTTTTTATTGTGAAAGCTGCCCGATTCTGTATTCTTCACTCAGATATTTACACACATGATGATATGTTCAACACAACAGCAACAAGCCAAACTCACCAGAAATCTTGCTCTCGTAAACAAGGAAAGAAAACTGCATCCAGATAGACTGACAACAGATTCTGGAAGTCCTTTTGGTTTTGGGTGGAGAACGGATACATGGTGAAGTCACTGGCTGTTCGCAAAGAAACAAACAGATGATACGGGCTTTGTATCAAATTAGTTCTTTCAGCATGTGATAAATGTGTGTAAATGATTTCACTTTTAAACTATCCTTAAAAAAACCTAAAACATCTAAATATCTAAGATGGGATATAAATATTCATTCCCACATTTTGTTTACGAGTGAGCATGTACATTACAGCCATGTGTTACAAATGAACACTGGGTTCATGTTGAATACATTCATGTAAATAAAACATAATAGGGGTTTGGATCATCCAGCATAATTTGTTGATTGTTGACACTAACCTGTCATGGCGTTCATGAAAGTAGAAAGTGACCGGTTGAGCATCTTAAAGAAGGGATCCCTGCAAGGATACTTCTCAGATCCACAAAGAACCGTGTGCTCCAGGATGTGAGGGACCCCAGTGCTGTCCATGGGGGTGGTCCTAAACTGGACACTGAAATAAAGGAATTAAAAGTAAGTATATGAAGAATTTGTTTATGGGTTTATGAATGTAGTGGTGCAGTGAGTCACAACCTGAAGAGGTTGTTTGAGTCATCCCTGGCTGCATGCAAATACTGAGCTCCAGTTTTATCATGGCTCAACTTCACTGCTGTGAGACACAAATCAGGTACTGCTACAACCTGGGGAAAAACAGAATAAGCAGCTGTAATCACTTTTATTAGCAAATGATGATATAATTCTTCCCTGATTGTTTTAACCACGCTGCACCCACCTCTCTGACAGTAAAGCCATGTATTTTCTGCCCTGGTTGGTACTGAAGAGCCTTTTCTCTTGCTGAAGCGCTTTTCTGCCTCCATGTTTGCTGCTGTCCATTAAAACTTGAACAAAGCAGTAAAATATTCAGTAAGTTATTCTGAATACTTGTTTAGAGAAAGTACTCAAGTACCGGTACACAATTAAACAACAAACCAAGAAAAAGTTTCAATGTATTATCCAACATTCCAAAAGGACATGCCGGGTGAATGTTTTATTTTCTATATGCAACATCTTTGTAAAACCGCACACTTATTCAAGTTCCCTAAATATGCTTTAACACAAACAAATTAAGCTTTTTTAATTCAAGTAGAGCTAATGATCCCTTAAAAAGTGTATATTTTATGGTTATTTCAAGGTAAATACATCTTTAACACCAAAATACTGCTTATAACTTCTTACCTATAATCTGGCACAGCAGCTAACTCAATGGAGATTTTTTTTCTCTTGTGTTTTACCCTTTTTACGTAAGGTTAACTGATCAGTGAGTGTTTTGACTGAATTTATAAACCTGTTCATGCCGGACAACCCTTTTCTTTACTGTATCTAAGCTCATATGTTTTGAATATGAATACTATACAAGCGCCACAGTGTAAACAACACATAAAACAGTTGAGAAAACATGATGTAACACCTAAACAGCTTACCGAACATATCGTAGTTTCTGAAACACCGTCTTTGTCTGCCGAAACATTGCCTTGTAAACTGCTAAATGACTTAAGCTATTATAAATATGTTAGGCTAAAAATCTACTAAATACTAAATATAAATTCAGTGTATTAAAGCACAGCATCCCCGGCGTGTGTCCTCTCAAGCCGTTATGTAGCTGACATCTTGAATACAGTTCGCACGTGGAAAAAAAGGCCACGACGCATTTGCTAATCGTAGATCTCCCAACAGTAACATGCAGACTTTAACCAATCCGGCTATACTATGAATCTATTATTGTATGACGGCGCAGTTTTTTTCGGACTGTTAAGACAACCCAGAAGTGTTCTTCTTTGTGATTGGTCAGTTTTGTAAGGACAGAACGTTGGATTGGTTATAAGTCTTATTACGTTGCTAAGGTTACAAAACGGGAAAGTTTTACATTAAGCGACGGCAATTGCCTATATTACAGCATTTTTCAATGACCATAAAATATCGTAAACTAGAAATTATGAAATTTTAAATTTTAAACACTTTAGAAATAGCAGAATTCCTATGACCTTTTTGATTTGTAAATTGATGCAATTGCACAGTAATTCTAAAAGGTGTCGCCATTTGAACATGTTTTGTTGGCTAAAGCAGTTGAGTTTATAAAAATAATGCTCATGTACCTTGTATTTATTAAAATACCTTGATGACACAAGAAAGTGAAAACTTTTTTCCACTGCAGTCCAATACATGATTAAAATGACAAAAATCAAGATAAAAACATGAAATCGAAAAATAAAACATATAAATACCAGTAGGCTATAAAATAAAAGTATATGTAAAGAATTATAACTATAATAGGCTATTATATAATTGAATAATAAAAAACATAAAAAAACTAGACTCTTGTGACTTAAGACATGAATTCAGAGTTACAAAAGTAGCTGAGTAAAAAAGCAATTGATCTTAGATGTAAGTCCTTTGTTCAGATATTGAAAACTGCATAGTAAATGCATAAACAAATAAATATATTACCTTTTGGTTCAAAACTTTTAACAGTTTGCATAAATACAACTGCATTCTACAAAGAAATGATATCTTTGTGTTTGTGTGTTTGATTCTAACTTTAGCTTTAGAGTCATCTTTAGCTGGAGTTTGGAACGCAGACAGACCAGTACATCGAGAGCTTTGCTTTTTAACTCAGCTCTTTCTTCACCACAACCGAGTGAAGCAATGCCCTTAATCCTGAGGATGAGACCCCAATTTGTTGCTCCATCTCTCGCTCCATCCTACCGTCACTCAAGTACAAAGACACCCAGATACTCCTCGTCTTTAGGCATGGGCTTCCAGTGAAAGGTGGGGGTCTCAGCCTTAGAGATAGGGTAAAGAGCTCCATCATCCAGGGGGAGCTCGGAGTAAAGCAGCTGCTCTTCTGCATCAAAAGGAATCAGTTGAGGTGGTTGATCTGATCAGGATGCTTCTTGGACCCCTCCATTTAGAGGTGTTCAGGGCATGTCCCTCTAGTAGGAGGCTCCAGGTAAGACCCAGATTATGTACCCTCTCTGGCCTGGGAACGCCTCGTGGTCCCCCAGGACAACCTGGAAAGTGTTGCTGTGGAGAATTTCTCTTCTAGACCTGTTGCCTCCATGACCCGACCATTGATAAATGCAGAAGATGGAGACGGAACAAAAAAAGGTTTCCTGGTGTTTGCAGTTTTTCTGGTTCAGTAAAGTCTTCCTTTAACAAAGACGAGACTGATTTGATAAAGAGCTCAATGCACTTTTTGTCAATGTTTCATCGAATACATGAACATGTAATTTAAACGCATGAAGGGCCAATCAGCTGCAAAATGATAGATGCTGGATGTCACTTTGCTCCTCAAAAGAAGTGCATCTTTTGAGCTTATGCCTTAATTTCACACATTCTCTCTCTCTGTCATTTTATCCACACCTTTGTTATTGATTTAATAATGTTATTGATTTATTAATTCAGTCTCAAGCAATTCAGTCATTTTTAGGTTTCACGTGCAAAGAACTGAGAAAAAGACCAAACGAAGTCTGGGATATTAAACAATTTTGTTAATCCATCAACATACTCATTTCTTTCAGCAGTGGAAGGTTCTGTATCATGTTGTAACAAAGCAAATCCACGCCATTTTAGTTTATAGCTGCACTATCAAGATAAAAAAAAATTGCTGGAAAAGCAGCCTTGTTTGATACACTAAAAAAGATATCATAAAGTTGATGTAAACTGTAGCTCTGCCAGGAGATTCTGGGGATTAAAACAGGAACAGTAGTCATTTCTCACTTGCGCACTCCAGCTCAGTTTATTCTCCTCTGCAAAAAAAAATCACTCTGAGTGTAGCCTCGACGTCCACAGCGACATCCTTTTCATTTTCTTTTTCTGAATATCTTCTGAGGCACCCACAGTCATCCCTTATGTTTCCACTGACAGCATGTGGGAGACTTTCCAGCTGCATGAATAGGAGGCCTTGGTGAGGAGGCATGAGGGGATTTTTGACAGAGCAGCAGCCTCCTCCGACTCCTTCTTCAGACTGCCACAGCATGTTTATTATCAGTACAAAAACTACATCACACTGAGGGTGAAATGGAAAAAATATTTGCTGTAAAAACTTTATTATACGCCATCATTGGCTATGAGGTGGAAAAGGTTTGATCAAATGTAACTTTTTTTTGAGTCACATTGACAAAAAATGTTTTACTTTATAACGGCTGATCTGTTAAATTTCCAGTTTCAAAGCTAGACGAATTTTAATTCACAAGAGTACCAAAGATATTTTGGCTGCAAGGTTTTGCTTCATTAATTTGTTTTGCTCTTGCTGAAGCAAGGTCTTGATTTCGTGTTGATGCAGAGATGGATCAATCAAAAAGAGATGTGTGTGGTTGTGATGTTGGGAAAATTAGAATTGAGCTTATATTTTATGGGGCTTTCTTAAGAAGGATTAAACTTTACAGTGGAAAATTAGTAAACTTTTTTATGTCACGGTGACTTTAAGGTCAACTGGAGGATTATAGGTGAATTTTGACGGTTAAACTCCTCATATGCTTACTGCACATTTTGAGTATAAAGCATTAATTATGTGACTATTAAACTAAAGTTTGAGTTTTGTGAGGCTGAAAGAATATGATTTATCACACAAACAGTAAAAACAAAGAAGCTTCAGACTTAATGCGCATATACTCTTCAGATAATGGACCAATCACATTGCTCCACTCGGGCAGTATGTGTGATTTTCTGGTGGTTTGTTGTTATCTATTTGTTCTTTTCTTCCTGTAGTTCTTTGGATTTTATAAACGACTGGGCTGTCCACATGTGGGTTCATCCAGACCCAGATGATCCATCAGTGTCAAATAGGAAACAAAATCCCGGCTCCTCCTCCTCCTTTTTGTTTTTTACTGCTCTGTCCTCCAGCTGAGGGCTGATGTTTCTTCCCTCACGACCAGTTTCACATATTTAATTTATAGATAAATACATCAGCAAAAGAGGATTTTCAGAGCTTCAGCTCTGTTTGTTTCAATAATTTGAAATTTGATATTGACAGCAGATAGAAATAATAAAAAAACATATTAATCTTATTTCAGTATTTCAACACCCGCTTCAAATGTTATCATACCATCTGCATCCATCCAAAACCATTGCAAAAACAAACAAACAAAAACAAGCTTAAAATAAGCAAGCTTCTGTATAGATAAAACCAACAATTGCAATAATCTTGATACTAATGTCTAGACAACATAAAATAAGTTTTATTCATGGTCTTTATATGTTTCAAACTCTTTAGAATTTATCAGTAAAAGCGGTGGTAAATTGGTCTAATTGCTAATAAAATATCATGTATTGAATTCAGTCTTCATTGTTCTTTTGCTTGTTTTTCAGCAGTTTGATTGCAAACTTTGTACCAAAATGTCAGTTTATCCTCAGACTGTTCCATTAGCGTACATTTTGTGTAGCCTGTTCGCCCTGGCTCTGTGCTCCCCATCCCATCCACTTTCCTCCTTACCTTTGGGGCCAATTAGGGTGCTGGAGCTGAAAATAAATGAAACGTGGTGGCAAAACAGCATTTACTTCAAAAGCTCACACTTAATCTGAAGTCCTCTTTCAGATCTGAAGTTGAATTAGCAGGGTTGTATTCTCTTTGATCTTGCAGAGTTTTGCATTTGCAACTTATCGAGTTGAAGCATGGGAGGAACAGTTGGTGCTAATTGTTTGAATGCAGGACGCGTACAAACAAAATCCCTATATATAAACAAAGTGTAATGCAAAACATTTAAATTTTGTCTGCTAAATTTTTGGGCATTTAGGTATTTTTGGTTAGTCTAAAGGGGTTCCCAAAACTCAGGCAGGGCCTCCACTGTGGGTCATGAAACAACAAGTAAGGAGTCTTGATGCAATAAATGAGCCAGAAAAAACATGTTTTTTTGCAAACTTTACAAAAGTATACAAAAATGTGAAGGTGTGACTCAGTATTTGATCACTAGTGTGTACCACGGTGTCATAAAGCTCAGTTCAAAACTGTTGCAGGGTTGAATAACCAAAGTTAAAAAGTGTCTTTACTTAACCCCCAGGTGCTCCGGGAAAGTTTCCAAATTGAGTGTGTGCTTAATAAAAGTGAATCACAAGGAAATCGTTTTAAGGTTTTTACATTCTTTAAAATGAAACAACAAAGGCTTCAAGTCAAGAGCGAAAATCTGATAAATGAAGCACAAAAAAAAGTAAAACATTCTGTAAAACCCATAAAAGATGTTAGGTCTACCATTACGTGAAGGAATGCATATCACCCACTGCTTCTGATGACAGTTTAGGACTAAGATCATTCTATGATGAGAAAGGATGAAGATATTCAGAATAAAAAGATTGTATGCAGGAGGGTTTCAACAGGCCCCAACAAAAATGTGACCTCATCATTACAGACAGGGATTAAACCAAGAAGCAGAGAAGGATTAGACACCTAAAATCAACACTACCTCAAAATGCTGAGCACCAAATAATCTGGTGTTTTCTAAGGTTTATCACTTTAAATATTGACACGTTTAAATAGATGCACAAATTAATTAAATCTGTTCATAGCACCATTTTTTAAAAGCACCTACACTTTTTAATTCTCACCCTAGACTTGGGCTTGATTATCTGCCAGTTAAATCAGAAGCATTTGGACTCTAATCTGACCAAATCGTACCTTCATTCCTCTGAGTCAGATGGTGCCCCTGACACACAACCCAAAGCTTCTGTTAATTTTATCTAGACTGTGGCAAAATTTTCACAAAGGGAAACATCAAACACAAACGTAGCACAGCCACCTGAGCATAGGCACGCCACACGGAACGGGAAATCAATAACACGTGGCGCCACTTTGTTCAGAACATCACTGGCTGTGAATTCTTAAGGTTTATTATTGAGCTGTTTGCTGGCTCCTAAAAGCTCCACAGTGGGTTTATGTGCTGCCACTGAGCTGCTTTTCCGTGGGGATTGATCCCAATTCTATGATATAATGTGTCCAAAATAACAACAATTATTCATATTGGTGACAAAGGTTTAGAAAATAACTATTTTCTAACTTTTTGGACGTTCAAACTATGCATTGTTTACTGGGATAAAGCTGTTGTTTGGTCAAAGCATGTTGTTTTGAAAATCTACATTTAAAGCACCTGAAGATTTCACTGCAGTAAATTCAAATTATGCAGCTCAGTTGTCTGCATACTTCAGCCTAATTGATATTTTTAATATTTAAAACCTGAAGATGTTATTTCAGCTGACAGAAAGAAATAAAAGGCATTTGCACAATTTCTGGTTTAAAGTTCATTCAAATCTGTGTTAAACCAGTTTTGTTCACCAACAAAAATTAAGTTTAATACACAGACTAATCAAGTACATACAAATCCATCTGTTTAAAACAGAATTTCCTGATGTCCTGAGAATAGAAAACAGCCTCCGTTCTGCCCTGTGAGCTCAGTGTGTGGGAATTTGTCCTTTTTGAGGAGCCTCAGCTCTGACCTCTGGAGAAGATGGATAATAACTTCACTGTTCAAAGTTAGCTTGCCCTCCCCCACTCACAGCTATACCTCCAATTTCTGCATTCACTTTCAAGCTTGCTTTGTACACACTCACATTATCACCTAATCTCAGTGTGAGTGCATCCAGTGCATTGGTCTCCATATCTGTGTGTAAGATTCATTCTCCACCTGTACAGGAGCATGCACTGCTCTCCTCGCTGCTTCTGCTTTAATGGAAAATAAGGTTCATGTGCACCTTGGCAGCTCTCCTGCAGAAACCAGGCTTCTTGTCCTCATGTTTCATTTTAGTGATATTTTTAAAAACTACAATTATTTGCAGCTGTTAGTGTTTCCAGAAAAAGATAATGGTGATTATTTTTAATTGAATGTTGGGTCCACATTTTATTATTTCTATGATATTCATTGTAAACTAACCTTTTGATAAAACTAACATCCATGTGTTATTTTATTAATCACAATGTTTTTTGCAGGACACTAAGTGCTGACCACACACACAGAGGGAATAAAATGGAAAGATCTGGTTTTTTTAAGATTCTGAGAATTTCTGTTTCTGGGAAATAGTTTTTGTTTCCTACACATTAGTTGTTTTCACAGGTAGAAAGTAGGAAGTCCAGCCCAGGAGGAGAATAACTAAAAAGGATGAAGAGAATGATGAGGATGGAGGAGGAGAGTGAACAGACAGGTGAGTTTCCAGGTTGTCTAAGATATTTTGCAGATCAGAATGAAGCACATTGATCTTGGTTCTCAGGTGGACTTCCAGAGCATTTAACAAAGAAGAGAGTCCAAGCAGAGATTTGGGAGGCTAACAGTAACACTAGGACTCAGCTTTTAATGAACACTAGAAAGTTTAGAGCCTTTTGTGCAGTTGTGATCTCTTTGATACTCAGAGAGAAACAGGTGACAGCATCCCCAGCTGGGTAACTTCAGAACTGCAAAGCCTGCTCACACCTGAGAAACTCAGAGAAAAGAACAATAAAAAAATAGAAAAAAATCTGGACTGCCTGGAAGCTTAACTATCTTTTGTTGAAAAAACTCCTTCATTGGACTTGCCTTACTTAGGTTGTTCTTTTGAAAAGCAAATGCAACAGATTTCACGTTGACTATTTTATTCATCTGCAACTGTTTGCAGCTGTCTGCAACTATAAGTGCACAAAACTCCATTTAGTGTGAACCTGTAAATTGTTTACTGTTTTGTGTTTTAATTTGATTTAAGTTCTCCTCTGGTTTGAATTAGTTGTGAGCAGCTGCGGTGCTGATAAAGTCATTGAGCTGAAATTAAATGGGATGAAACAGCCACAGATAGACCGAACAGTAAAGTGCTTCCACCTGTCGCAGCCTCACCGTAACCTTGCTAAAAATTTTATATCTGCCAATATGTTTCTGTGTCACACGCTTGAAGTGGTGCCATCGAGTTTCACAAAGGTGACATCTTTTTGTTGGAGTTTTTTTTTTTATGTTTTGTTTCACTTTTTCTTCCCCAACAACAATGTCAATTTAGCATACCGCGCTCATCAAAAGCAACCTTCTGTCAGCTGCTGAACACAAACCTTCTCTTTCTGAGGCTGTTGTTGTCATATGTTTAAATTATGCATTTGAATTTTAATAGACAGGAATATGATTATATAGTCTGACAATAAAGGGGGGGGTATGAGAAAGGGGGTGAAAATCTTCCAAAATTCATTTCAAACACTCATGCATATTTAATAGGCCGGGTGCAAGGACTTCACACACCAGTATAATCCCAATATGCGCAGAGTCGTTATCACTGTCGTAGGCAATATGAAGTAATTCTGCCACAGTGCGCTGCTTTGGAAAAAGGTTCTGGTTTCTAGCAACCAAAATGGTTTCTAAAATCAAAACCCACAATGCAGCTCAACCACATCCACACATCATACTCTCTTTTTTTCTCCAACTAACTTTCCTGCACGTCAGTCTTCATGTCATTTCTGGGGTTTTTTGTCAGGTGTCCATCCTGTAGCCTCTTTACATTCTCTCAGGAGTTTGCTTTTACACCTTCCAAAAACCTCACAGAAACCCCAACACTTCGGAGGCGATAAACAAGGTTCTGCTCTTTACTTTTCTTAAAATGCTGAAACTACCTCAGAGAAGAGAGCGAGCCAAAAAATAGTTATCAGATGGAGCAATAGAAAATATATTTATTAGACAACACGGTTCATTTAGCTGTAGTTTTAAAATGGGAAAACATCTTTATAAGTTTCCCCTGAGCAGTCTAATAATACATCTATAGTACTAACATTACTAAATTTCTTTTTTCTTAGGATGACATTGAGGAAGTTCTCCTTGGACTTGGGGATCAAAGTCCTCAGTCTTGGATCTGGGTGCTTTAAGATGCTTGTGAGTCTGAACAAGCCCCCCCGACACCTGCTGGTGTCCAGCAGCCACCTGCTCCTCACGAGCCTCTGGTGGGCTGTTGGCTTCCATTCATAAACGCTGGAGAAATTACATGTGTCGGCTCTGACCTGGACGGCCGTGTAACAGGCAGCATGCATAATTAACCCAGAGAACTTTTATTAGGCCCAGCGGCTGTATGTGTGTGATGTGGGCGTACAAAGGGAAGAAACGCAGCGAGTGTGTTTGTGTGACTGAGGACCACTCATCCACTTGGAATACTTTTATAGTAAGTGATGATTTGAGCTTTTAGAGCTGGGGAGTGTAAAGATGGATAGAAACTAAAAATAATATTGAAAAAATCCTGTTTTAAGCTATTTCTATTTCAGAGTACTTCAACAACTTTGAGATGGAAAAAAAATTTAGCTTTTTAAGGCTAAATTTCAGTTTGGTTAAAAGCAAACAACTTGGCAACTTCAGGAAAAATAAAAATAAAAACAAATTGCCATCTGTTCAGTAATCTATTGATTAAGGTAGAGACTTTACTCAAATTTAAGTGGCTTACAAGAAAATCTTTAAAGAAATGAGATTTGAAATATTTTTTGTTTGTTTTTGGTCCATTTTGAAGTTAAACCTGATCACTCATTGAGCTTTTACATTACTGCTTCTAATTTTATTTGAAGTACTTAAACATTTTTGGTAAACCTTAAACATAAAACAAGATCATGGCTTTTTAGATACTAATGCTGTCATAATTATTCACTGTTAAATGTTTAAAAGAGACCTCCTTAGTTTAATTAGGTCTTCAGCAGCGATTGTATACCTCCACTCAACCTGCAGAAGAAAGTCACGTGTTTTGGGTCAGACACTGAATGATTTTAAAACAACTGATGCACAACATTTCTCAGAAGCTCCCACAGGCAGAACGGAGCAGTTGAGTTTTGATTAATCAATCATTTCTTCAGAAAAAGTGTTAGAAGTCTTGAAGACTGACAGACCATGTAGAGTTTTTGTGTCTGTTTGCTGAGCAGGTCTAAAACGGTTTCAGCCTTGGAGTCTGAAGCGCACCATCACTCATGGCTTCGTTCCATCAATCATCTGTTTGCTTCTCTGCTTAGAAAACAAAGTGCATCTTGTTCAGAAGCACAAAACAATTACGCCAGCTCTGTCACAGATACTGCAGCTAAGTGCGTCGGTTCCTGTGAAAGTAAGCCAAGTTTTTGATGTGTTCCTCCCCTCCTCCCCGCCTCAGCCGTCTCACGGTGATGCTGGCCAACTATCACTGTTGGCCAGTCGTCCTGCAGTTTGAGATGTGCTCCCTGTGCTTCCGTCTGCTGGGAAACTGTGACAGGCTTATCTCCTCCAACGCTCACTCACCTGAAGAAAAAGTGGAAAAAAAATATTAGGCTGAAAGGTTTAGGAGCTTGTCTGAGTGCCTGAAGATATATACAAACAAAATCTACTATTTTAAGAAATAGGTTCATTGAGACGTCAGTGTGCTCGGTGCAATGTGTGAGAGTTTACAATGTTTTTAAACGTTACAAAAAGTTGTTTTACTGTCATGAATAAAAAATACTCCCAAAATAAGAGAAAACACATAAAAATGATTTTGATAGTTAAGATGCAACTCCTCAAATGTCATAAAAACAGTAATTTTTATACGTCTTTTAAAAATTCTTCAGTTTGCCCGTAAGCATTTGAAAATGCCTCGTTGCAGATGCAAATAAATAAATAAAGGAAGTAAATGGAAACTTATTTTGTCAATGCCCTTGGTTTCTGTAACCAAAATATTCTTTGTAAATATGTTTAAGCACCAGAACTATTTAGTTTTATGAAAAAAAAGAAAATGCAATAGTGCATTGTAAGTACTTTATATTTCATTGCAGTGCTATAATTTATGACCAGATGTCAAAAACACTTTCACATTTGTTTACTCAGAAAAGCAGCAACATGACTGAAAACAGGTCAAAGATTATATTTATCAGACATGTGTTTATTAAAAACAAACTTGGAACTCAAGCTTACTTGTGATTTTTGGAGCTGAGTGTTTTGTTTACGCTGAGTGTGCACCTGCATCACAAAAGAGTGTTCAATATGTATATACCCTTTATTATTATTATTATACCCAATAATATATGTGGTTGATTTTGTCACATAATGATAATCTGCTGGTTACAAAGTGAGAATTCTGATACATGCTCTTCCTGTTTTCACATTCCATGTGTTGATTTTCTCTTGTTTGTCAACAGTTTGTGCATCAAGCTGCTGTGAACTCAGGTACAGGTGATTGTTTTTGTGTGTGTGTGTGTGACTGTTCCACAATCACAAAGTCTTTCATTAGCATCTTGCCCCTCTGGTTTCCATGGAAACAAGCTTGGTGACTTCACGTGGGGAGTGTCGGGGAGACTAAAGTCTCTCTTCCCACTCTGTGTGTGTGTGTGTGTGAACAATAGATAGCATATGGCGGTAACGGCACATGTTTCAGTGTGTCTCCTTTCTGCACACGTTTGCCGGTGCATTTTCACCTCATGCACAAACACATGTCAGATATGTGTGTGTGGTTGTCCGAGTCATGCTGTATGGGGGGTGACCGCTTGCTCATTTGCATGCATTTGCATATTTAACTCTGTTTATGCAAGTAAACGAGTGTACAAACTGCAGCAGAATGTTTGTGTTTATGGCGACACGGTTGTTTACACGAGCTTGCACATACGAGGCTGCTTGTCAGCTCGCCTTTGTTTGTGGGAAGGTGTGTGTTGTTATGAAAGAAAAACAAGGAGTTTGAAAAGAAGCAGTTTTATAGTTTTTGTGTTTGGGTGCAGAAAGCGGAGCACACATGACTGCCAGTAACAATAGAAGAGATTCAGCATCAGATGTACTGTTGGATTTCTCTGAGTTTTATCTGGAAGTGTGTGCTGATGTGTTGGCAGTTTGACACAAAGCGCACAAACAAATCCAATACCAACTAGCTTTTTGGGATCTAAAACAATAACAACAACAACAAAAAAGCTTTCATTTTCCATAAAATGTCTAATCGATACCTTCCATATGCACACATTCTAGTCTTTTCTTCACTTTGAATCATCTCTGGTCTGCAGAGAACAGCTTCACTATCTCAGGCTGCAGACACAAATGACTTTTCTGTGACATTTCAGTGCTTAAAAGGAAAATTTCATCTCACCAATGTGAAATCCACACACAGACACTCCGCCGACACTGTAAACCCCACTTGATCTCTGTCTTGAAGGGAAAAAAATCAATATCTAATGGGACTGGAGGAGAAGTGGAGGACTTTTATATACAAGCTCATTTGAGCCAGCTTTGATCTCACTTGTATTATTTATTCATGTCCACTTCTCCAACACATATTTTTAGTTTCAAAATCATTTGTACTTTTGATCTCTGTTTGACTTCTCATTTTTAATGTGGTTTCTGGCTGTTTGAATTCATGTACAACTAACTTCTTTATCTGATCGCTGACAAACTTTGATGTCAGTAAACGTCACTGTTACATCATGATTGTGGAGACATACCTGCAACACATGACATCAAACTGTCCAAACCTGTGGGACTCTGTCTGAGGAAGGGTCAACTTATTAGATAATTGGCAGCAACACCATTCCAATTCTGCATTTTATATTTCAGATTACTGAAATCCAAACAGTTAGGTATCATTCAAACATTCCAACTGTGGTCCACTCTAAAGAGAGACATATTTAAAACAAATTTAGACATAATACAGAGAGGAAACAGACAAAAACATTCTTCTATTTGACATTTTAACAACTCAGTCATTTCTATTCACCTTTCATCGGTGCCCTCTTCCTCCCCGTCCCCTACCTCCTCTAACTAGAACAGAGGTTTTCTCGCTGATTACGTTTTTCTCCTTCTCTTTGTTCTTCTATCCGTGTCCTTGTGTCACTTTATTTCTCTGACTCCTTGGTGTGTTTCCACTTTTTCCCTCTCCATCTTCTTCTCTTTATCTCAGTGACTCACTCTTTCCTTCTGCCCCTCTTTCCACAACTGACTCACCGGCTCTCTATTTTAATCTCCATCTGTGACTACTTTCCCCACTTTTCTTTTTCTGTCTTGGTGTTCAAATGCCTCCGTTTGTCTGAGTCCCACAGATTTACTCCTTCTGTCTTTCTTTGTAAGTCTCTCCTTCTTGTTTCTGTCCTTCTGTCTCTGTCATTCTCCCTATCCGCTGCCACTTTGCCTTCACAAACATCTCCTGTTGTTTACTCCAGCTCTGTCTGTACACAACATCCTTTGCAACATTTTCTGTCTGTCATCGTTCCCTTGCTGTGTACAACCTGATTGACTCAGACCCAGCCTGCCGCCTACACACACACACACACACACACACACACACACACACACACACACACACACACACACACACACACACACACA
>JAVKLF010000064.1:768278-800635 GCA_034783495.1 Millerichthys robustus | reverse complement strand
GTGTGTGTGTGTGTGTGTGTGTGTGTGTGTGTGTGTGTGTGTGTGTGTGTGTGTGTGTGTGTGTGTGTGTGTGGCTTGAGGTATTGTCCTGTCAGGGAAGATCTCTCTTGTTAAGAAAATGTCACGATGAATGTGCCTTTATAGCAACAATGTTTGATGTCTTTTATATGACAAAGGTTTTCTGTCAGAATGTGGTACCAAAATGGTTAATCTATGCTTCACCTGTGTGTGATTTTAATGTTGTGAACTTCTGAGGAACAGTTTCACACGTTTAAAATATTTATAGTCAGTTTGGATGACATGTGTTGAAGTTTTTATATTTGATTAGTCAAATATGTGCCCTCTGCACAGATTTGCCTTTCCCCCAGCCTCTGAAATAAATGTAATAGTTTCTGCATTCCCGTGACTTCAAGAGTGCAATACAATCACCAGTTTTCGTTTTCAAACTGACACTTTTCTTCTGTCATCAGTAAACCTCCTCCCACAAAGGCCGTAGCTATTTATCACTAGGTTTGGTGGTATTGTTGTACTGATGCAAAGATAACATGAGTCATCGACTGCACCAAAACTTTTCAGACGGCCTTCAGAGCACATGGGATTTAGATCCGTGACATCACGTTTCCATAGCAACAAAATATTGAGTATAAACAGCATGCGGATAAGTATGCACGGGTCAGCGTGTCTTTAAATGTGTCCCATTCACAGTACATTCCATGTGTGACGGCTTTGTCTGCTTTCGAATGAGCTCACTAAAACACAAAGAATATAATTAATATAGAATGCATATTGTTTATTCTTGTCTATTTCTGTGCCAAAACCACAACTTGCATATTCTTATCTCAGCTACAAACTGTCCAAGAAACTAGTACATGACATAAAAAAAGTTTAGCCACACAAAATGACAGGCCTAGGCAGAGAAAATAACCTGCAGATATTTTGTAAACAGCTGACATTCTGCATTCAGAAACTCTGCCAAAAAATATGGACGCTCACTTTTAATTAGCTGTCTTAAAATTCTTTACACTGCAGATAATGGCCACTTCTTAATTTGCAAACTGTGTCTGGTCCCTGATTAGGAACCCACAGCTGCAATTAGGCTAAAGAGTTTTGTTGTTTGCCATTAGGATACAAAAGTCAGATAGCATAATAACAATTGACAGTGATTTAGAAGCTGTGCTTGTTGCTGTGTTATTGATGGACTGTCTTGCAAATGTATGCTATTTGGTTGGAAAACAATTTACTGCAAATGCAAGGAAGAGTTAATTTTATTAACATAGTCAGTGGAAAACATTAAGAGAGAAGAGAAGAACATCACGTAAAAGAACAGAGTGTACACAATAAACAAAACTCTCTGCAGCATAAAACAAGCAGACTTAATCTAATTGTCTGATTGCATCATATGTCTTAGTGATGTTGGGTTTTATTATCTGTGCATGAATCAAAATCACAAGACTTCAGTCATTACAAAAAAAACAAACAAACACAGAAGCAGTGTTCAGAGGAGACAGCTATGATGGGAATGCTATTTATCCTCTGAGAAAATAAATGAGACAAACTTCCTTTATGTACCACATGCTATTATACAGGGTTTTAATTCCCAGCAGTCCAACAGTATTGGATGACTTGAGTGAATGTAAATACGGGCACTGAGAATGAGCAGTTTCAGTTTACTGGATGAGGATCAGAAAAAAATGTTCTTAAATTTTGTTTACGTGGTTGTCTGAAATTAAAGGCTTTAATGTTTATGACTAAAGAATTATTTAAAGCAAATTAAAAACTATGAATGATCAGCAGAGATGTTCATTTTTCATCTCTGGTTGGGAAGGTGTGGGCACAAATAGTGAAATGAGTTAGATGACAACAGGGAACCCTTGTTATGGCTACAATAACTAACACACATCCAATGGTGTAACAGGCTTGGCTAAAAACAAATAATCACGTGTTCAGGTCGTAACAGGAAATGTACAGTTTCAGTTGGTCATTGTCATAAATATCCTAATCACTAAGCTGTTTCTGTTGAGTAAATGGTTGCTCTGTTTTGAGCGTAGACTCACAGCTATTTTCTCACCTTTTTTTTTTTTTGTTAATCTATTGGTTATTCCTAAACACCACCTCCCCCCGTGCTTATGTCATCAGTGTGTCGGTAACCACTTCATCTGCCTAAACATTTCTACAAACATCACTAAATGTGTCTGAGTGGAGTGTTCACAGACATGTCCTGACCACAGGCAAAGGACAAAAAAACAAGTTTTAACACAATTCCAACAATAAAGTGACCTTTTTATTTTGGGGTTTTAAAACCAGCATATTATGCACCAAAGACCCTAAAGTGTTACTTATAAATTAAAATTGTTTTTTATTTTGAAAGTGACTATTCACTATTCATAACTTCAAAATGACAAGTGTATTCTTTTAAACTTAATTATAAAAGTTTAGGATAATGAAATCTCTGGGACACTTTATTTAATGAAGGAGAGTCTGTAGCAGTATATAATATACTTGGTTCAAACTATAAGGGACAAAACACAAAACATTTTCTTCCATTTATCAGCTGAGCCTGTCTTTAATTCCTCCCATCTCCGGAACACATTATCGCCTCATCTAAAAATGGTGGTCAGGTCCACATAAACTGACTACTGCATACAAACTGTTTTCTGAAGCGATGGACTCTGGGATTGAACATCCCAGGGGGGAGATAAAACAACGATCCAAGGAAAGTAAATGAAGAAACAGGAGCTAAGATGTGACAGATATGGACAGAAGAGAGCTGCTTACAAGTATAGATCAGCATCCACAAAAAGAAAGGTGTTAGTAAGTGTTAGCAAATATGTTAGAAGTGACATCATTGTCCTGAAAGGTTCAGAGCAAGAGCCTTAGAACTTTCCCAACAGGAAAATAGTTGTGTGGTGTCTCAGTGAATTAAAAAAACAAATGAGCTGATCTGAAAGACTGTTTTGTCCATCACATTCCTCTACACTCTGCCTGCTAGCTTGGGAAAACCAGAAGTAGTGTAGCAAATGCATTGATGTGCTAATTTATGCGTGATGTCATTTGGCAAACTTGGATAACTTTAAGCTGCCAATAGATACTTTTGACTGAAAAATGAGCCACATGTGCTGTTTGGCAACTATGATGTATCAATGAAAAACATATGTTTTGAGTATATATTTATTCTTTTAAGAAGCCTGCAAAATAAACTGCAAATAGTTCTGCAAGACATAGATTAGCTAAACTCTACAAGATGCAAAAGTTAACCATAAGATAATGAAGTGTGGTGTAAAGTCCCAGCGAGAAACCAGACCCTGACCTTCATGCTGCCCTGCATGCATGTTTGGTTTATATTTTGTTTCAAACTTCACTTTATGAGTGTGCACTTGTTTGGTTAGATTAATGACAATGAATGCATGTGGAACTGAAGTTTTAAATTTCACTAAAAAAGACATCTTTTAGCAGAATGACTTTATGCTATGAGTTTAATCTTTTTCATTATGGGTTAGGTATAGATTTTTCTTACTTTTATTTATTTAGAAGCTGTTGTCAATCCTGTAGTACAAGAAGCCATGCATGCATTTACTGACAAACAGGCTGACCTGTGGACCAATGGCTGCCAGAGTGAATCACACTCATGAAGACCTAGGAACAGCTGACGGTGAGTCATGTCCAACTCATGACCAGTTTTTCCATAGAAACAAGCTTCCATTTTACCTCAACCAATATACCATGAAGTGTGTCAATCTGTTGAATTTCTCTGTTTTGGTGCATAGAAAAAAAATCTCACATTGTCCTCTTATTCGTAAGTAGAACACGAACAAAACATGATAAAATAAAATGACAGATCACAACTCACTTGTTTTGTTGAATCTTGGATATTCTGCACATTTTTAGTTTCAAGCTTTAATTAATTCTTTGCATATGGTTTCATTTCTAAAGTGAGTCTAAATGGATATTCCTGCTGAAAAGGGAGTAAAACTGAACATTCAGCATCTTCGAACAGAACGTGTCATTCACTCCACAGTATCAGCTAAACGAGTTAAAAATGTAAAAAGATAAAGTATTGATTTCAGTTTAGGAGAGCACAGCTGTTATCACGAGTGAGAACTGGGGTCAGTTGTTATAGCTTGGCTTTAACTCTGGAGATGTGTCACCTTTGCTGAATTGTAGAGAGAGAGCAAGAGAGGGAAATAAATTGGAAGTAGAATCTTGGTGGAACAAATTAACAGCCATAATCCAAAGTGGTGTTTATGTGAAATATATGAACCAATTGGTTTATACCGCGGAATGTGTAGGGTTGAAAACAAAGAATTGTCCTGCATTTGAAAGTAAAGAGATGCAGTCCTTGGAAAGTTGATAAAAAACACACTGTAAACCAAAATGTTATAGTAAATCAGTTTTAAATGATAAATGAAACAGGTGAAAGGGTGACTTTGTTTCCACTGAGCTGAAGAATCATGTTCCGGCTCTTCTTCTCCTGTTTCTTTACCTATCCTAATAAATGCTGGACAATGTTCAGTTGTGATGCCTAAACTTGCAAAGCATCAATAATTTTTTACATACTATTTCAGTGCAACTATTTCTATCAGCACACAGTAAAGTCAAAATAAGTGTCTGACACAAAAAACAATTTAAGTTGGCAGGATTGAATAGCAATGTCTGGTGAAACACATTCATTTACAGTTTCAAGCACTTTATTTAATAATCAAGCACTTTTAAAATCTATACATTCAAGCATTTTTATTGATTTCAAAGACCCAAATCATTTTCAGCTTCATGCTAAGAGAGTAGTTTGAATTAATGAGTTGAATCACTAGAATCTCATCCTGACAATGCAGAAAAAAGAAGAGAACATGTTTGAAAATGGCTAAACTGCACCTTGGGAGTTTATGACTGGATCCTATAAATGAGATGTGCTCAGGGTCTGTTAAACTTGGTAATATAGAAAATCCTATTTGTCCAGAACAGCTTAGACTGCATCATTGCACAAAGTAGGTATCATGTCAATGCAGCAAAACTCAAGGCCACGCTTTAGTAATGAGACTTAATTCTGTTAAATGTGTTTATTTATAAATCACACGCAAAAACCTTCAAAATTAGAAGATAAAGTCAGGAAGACCAGATAAAAATAATAATGAAGAAACAAAGTCTGCACAATATTTTTCTCATACCAGTAGTTAATATGTTTTCTAAGTATAGTGCTGACCTGCATTTCAGGATTGCATATCAATAAATCTGGAAAACTACTGAAGTAAACTCTTCCAAATGGTACCATTTGTTGTTAAAAATAACCTTTTTATTTTTGATTTCACAGTTTGTACTGAGTACCTTTATTATCATATCTAACAGCAGCTACAGGATGAAAATTAGAAATGAAGTCAGCAGGGCTATACAGAGCTAAAACAGATTTGTAGGTTAGAAAAACGTGCACATAAAAACCACGTAGCACACATCCTGTTGCTCTTTAGAGGAAGGAAGCTACCGTATCCTCACAAATGGGAAATTCAGACGACCTAAATGAAAAGATAGGAAAAACAGGCAGTGGAAGCAAACATTTAAAAGCACAGCTGAGGATGTAAAAACACTGATGGTGAGACACCTAAAGTTATTTGCAGTCAAGACAGGAAAACACGTCAGTCATTTAAATTGTGCCCCAGTTTCATTTAGTTTCAGCTTCTCTTTCTTTGTATTGCTGATGATATGTTCCATTTCACTGCTTTAAGTGCTGGTAAAGTTACTGACAGCTCACCTGGGTTGGGAGTAGGCTACCTATGAATGCTTTTAATTCTGATTTTGACCAAAGTCTTGCTTCTCTTTTCCACTTCTCCATTTAAAATAAATGCTGTAAAAAGTGCATGATTAAGTCAGCAAGTCTCTTCATTGTTCCATGTCCTCTGGTTGTTGTAGTAACAGTGCATATGGTAACAGTACACTCAAGCTGCTGAGTTTTATTTAAATCTTTGTTTAACCGGCGAATGTTGGCTGAATGACAATATTCCTTTTCAAAGCTGATTCATTCAGACAGGGCAGCCACTCCAAAGTGCTTCACTCAGCTGAATTCATCTCGCTGTGCACATTCAGCTCCAAGTCCAGCAGGCTTTGAGAAGTTAACATCATGGGAGATTTTACTTTTTTTTTTTTTTATTCCCTCCCCTCACCCTCCCCCCTCAGCCAAGCCCCAACAGCTGTGAATGTGATGTTGGAGCGAGTGACCCCGGAGGACCCTGCACAATCTAGATCTCCACTGCGGCTGCCATCCCATAACGCAAACAAACAGGAACGTGACCCTTTCCTTCCCACTGTAACCCACACGTAGAATCCAAGCCCCCCCCCTCCTCACTCCGAGGGGATTCCTCCACCCATTCAGCAGCATTCCACATCCTGTCTGAGTTATTGTTACGTGAGAGAAACCATATGCTGTAAAATAACCAGTTAGTAAAAAAGTGTATTTTTTCCTTGTTTTCTGCTTTATTATTTAGTTAAAATATAATTGTACTTAAAAATCTAATAATTGACCTTTATTGGAGGATCTGGCCTGGATTTGTAACCAAATCAGACAGCCATGAAATTCCCAAACTGTGTGCAAAGCCTGAAAAGCTGCATAATAGCAGTGGCAAAACAAAAATAAATCCTCTTTGCATCTATTATGGCCCTGCATATACAAATTATACTGCATGTAAATAATGTTCTAATCTCATAATGGACGATTATAGAGAAGGCCAAATTCAATTCCACTTTGCAGTTCTCCTGAGAAGGATGTTTTGTGTTTGTCTTTTTTTCTCCTGCATTGATGGTCCAAAGATCCAAGAGAGCAGGGCATGACGATGCTAGTTTTTAAACATTGAAGCAATTTGCGCTCATGCTTGGTGAGGAAGAAGACTAATAGCTGTCAGGCTGCTCCCTCTGAGAGCTTGTTGGCATCACAGTTTGATTCACATCACTTCTCTTAGGGAATAAAACACTCTTCTGCAAGCTTAGCACCATGAAATAAAAGAAAATTAAAATGGAAACATCTTTTAGAATAACATTCCAGAGTTTTCTTATAAAGGAAAATTTCTTTCAATAAAAACCCTTTGTGTTTTGTTCCTAATTGTTTTCATTTTATCCCATTTTTGTATCATAAGATAAACTTGTAGTTCTGTGAATTATGCTTTTCTGTTGTTTTAAGCAAGATACTTTATTTCTGAGCCAACCCATTCTTTAATCAAAAAATGTTACCATACAGAATCTACAGCTACAACTTTATTGAGGACACAATTTGCACAACCACATATTTCAACCAAGCTGCTATGGTTGGAGGTGGCATCAGCAAACGGCAGGAAAATTAACTTTGAGAAAAACATGATTGTTCTGAGAACTCATTACTTTACCTTGTCATTTTTCAACAACTGAATTGTTTCATATGACCAGAAACACAGACCTCTCCTCATTCTGCTGATCTTACACACACGGATACCCTCTCTGCTGAAAGTTTACTACACAACACCACAGAATGTTACAACAAACAATTTAAGTTACAATTATTAAAATTTCCAGTTTCTTCTCACTGGCTTGAATAAAACATGAACAGAAAATTATGGATAATTCTCCAAATAGAGGTTTGATAATTCACACACAAAAAAATGAATTTTTCACCTGAGCAAAACTCAAACTTCCAACCTCTGTTTTTCTTTACAGATACCAACTGTTATTTTCTCTGTAAATAATTGTACAATTAGAATTATTAAGGTGTTAAATTAAATAGCCAAGATAAAGAGAGAAGTTGATTTAATTTCCATAATAAAGCTTAAACATTATTGCGTTTTTTGGTACGATCAGCACACATGAAACAATGACGCAATAACTCTGCGTAGTTCAGCTGAAACAAGTTGAACTGGTCTAAATTGTGTCCAAAACCCTGTTTCCAAGTTTTTTTTCCTGTATCTGTAAAGAGTTGTTTCTGCTGCAACACAAGTTGTTTTCTGTGAGTCGGTGCAATTACCTCTACTTATCTTGAGGGTTCAGTCACTTTTACTGCCGAGTTTGACATTCTGAAAACTGGTTTCCAAACACACAAAAAAAGAAAACATTTCTACACAACTCAGAAAGGATCCAGAAAAGTGGGATTTTATCAGGTTCTGAGATTTGTCACGGTAGTGGCGGTTAGGCAGCAAACAGACTTAGACACAAGGTAAAGGTTAATTAAGTTTATTTACAATGCGCTGGGTGAAGTCTCAGTCCTGCAGGGGAAGGAAGAGGCTGGTGAGGATCGTTACAGGTTGTAAGAGGAGATCTGAACTGAGGAGAGGAGTTGATCTCTTACGTGAACGTTGTAGAGTCCGGCACGTGAAAACATCCAGGTGAAGTATGTACAGGTGAGTATCCCAGTTTAACGTATTTACAGGTGAGTGTTTCTCGGTTTCAGGGAGGAGGTTTTCGGCGTGGAGGCAGACAGGCAGATGGCGTCCTTCAGATGCTGAGTCGTGATTACAGGGTTGCGGAAGAAGTCCTCAGGTAGGTACATGAGAGGAGTTCAAGGTACTGGGAAACAAGACAGACTCAGTTAGTACAACTCAAGCTAGGAACAGATAAACTGGCTGACCAGCTTTACCCAAGAGCAAGTATTGATTCAGCAGGGAAGTGATCTTCAGGACAGCCTTAAGAACCCTGGAGCAGCACCCAGTAGATCAGGAGCAGCTGCTGGTGATTAGAGCCTCCAGCCAATCAGGAACAGACAGACAAGTGACACACAGACACTAAACACACAGAATGCTTCAGATTTAAATGGGTTGCTATAATTTCACCATCTTTTTGATGTTGTTGACAGGTATATAATCACAGTAAATAATCTGCAGTCCTCGCAATCTCTTGAAGGATATCTGAGAGAAAGACAACTGCTTTGTTTTTCTAGTAGGTCAGGACTAACAAATTGTTTAGTATAAACATTCAACTGAGTCTGAATTAAAAAATTAATTCCTCAATAATGTTTTCAGTAAATATTGAAAACATAAAAGCAAATAAAGGCAGAGTGGTTATTTGAAATAGACACATTTTCCTCCACCTTGCCTGCAAATGTTTATAAAAAAATCTACAATGTTTTGTGGTCAGTGTTTGTTGAGGGTGACTCTCAGCTACTACCACACCAAATTCCAGCTCCATTTCTGTAAAACTAACTGAGTTATAGCCATTATTCTGCTAAGGTCAATTAGTTGTTAATTAGTTGGAGATGTGATTCAACAACAGTTTCTGAAAGCTTCCTAAAGATTTGTCCACTGGTTCAGGAGATATTTTGCTGACAGCCAGACACACAAACACTTGCACACCATTTTGTTATCGCCTGTTACTGATAGCAAAGATGTTAAATTTAGTTTGTCACTGAAATTTTAGTTACAAATCACAGAAAGACTGTTGCCAGCCAACAGTTTGGTTGTCCATCTCATGGGGAATTCCCCTCAGTATCTGTCTAATTCAGAGCAGCAGAGCTCCTTTGGTCACGTGTCGAGTCTGAATGAATCACTCTGCTCCAAAAAGTGAATGAGAAAGCTTAGCAGGAATCCTGTTTCTACAGGCTGTGGTGCTTTAATGTCGGGGTAATCTTGGGCATTTGTGACTCACTATGTCCTTAAACGCGTACTTACCGCAACTGCTTGGGTAAATATAATGTCAGCTTGTTCTATGTGACTCAGGCCAATCAGACCCAAGACAGTCTAAGTACAGTACATCTCAAACCCAAAGGAAAACACTGTGGCAATCCAAAGTAAAGGACTCTATATTGGGCTCCGGGGATTGTGTCTGTGTGTGTTTCTCAGTATGTGGGCTGGTGTGTCCATGTGGGAGCATTTTGTGTGTTGGTCTGTGTGCACATGTTTGATTTCTTAGAAGAACAGTAACCATTTGTTTGTTTGTGCCACCCTGGTTCACAATCACAATGAACACTGATGTGTAGATCGTTGTGTGTCTGTGTGCATGTTTGTGTGGCCGGTGTTTACTGTGGAAACCAGTGTATCAGGACGGAGCTCCCAGGAGGCGTCAGTCCAACAAACAAGCTCTGCTGTGTTACATACAGCTGCTGGAGGACAGTTCAGACATGACCCTGTTCAACCTTTCTTCCTGCACACAAAGAAGATTTAAACAGGATACAAGAAGTGCCAATGTTTAATTGATATTTAATGAGTAAAATGCTACTGATTAAGAGACTTCATAGTTAATTTGAAACAAAATTACATGATTCTAAAATATTTGTGCATTTAATGTTGTGAATACTGTATCAAAACTCACATGAAACAATCTTTTTATAAGTAAAATTCAGCAAATCTTCCTTGTAACGGAGAACGACTGCTGAGAGGTGAAGATTGCAGTAAAAGAGAGTGCATCCTCCCCCTCACTCGCAGAAGCAAATTGGGCTGATTTGTTGCAGCAATAGTCAAACTAGATTGTGTCTAACTCCATGAATGACAAGCTGTGGAGTTGGGAGACAGAAAAATGTGTACGTTCAGCAAATCCTCTCAGTAAAAGAAATACGGTAAAGCTATGTTTGGCAAGCTAGATATAATGAAATAGCAGGGTGCTGTCATTAATCACAGGTTTAGGTGACTTTGTTTCCATCTAAAACTGCATTTCATAGCTATTTAGACCTCCAACTGCTCGCTTCTGGAACATTATTGAACACATTGTTTTCATTCAACTGAATTCATTGTATTTAGCTCAGTTTTCTAGCGAATTAGCTCAAAGAGAAACCACAGAGGATTTGAGTTTGCTGCCTCTAATAGGAATTAAACATTCATGGCATCTTGAATGCACATTATTCATCATCAATAAGTGTTAATTGGTGTGGTGGAACATTCACCTTGGTAATCACCCCAAAGCAATGCGCCAATGGTGGAAAATTCATTTTCTGACTCCTGTGGTTTGCGTCGTGTAGCATTACCCACAATGCTGTGTGTCAACAGTGCCAAAGGCTTACAGGGGCAGTCTGTCACTCTGTCCCAGTTCTGCGTCGCGTCCTCACCAGAGCCTCATCTCATGTTGACTCTCACACGTTCAGAAGTGCCAAATGCTCAAGATGACACGCTTCAACACCTACAGCGAACCTCGCACTTTTCACTTTGATTTAAATCTGGATTTTCTTGCCGATATAAAATCACTACATGAAAATATACAGTTTCATTAATATACAAATGAATGAAACTAAAATCAGTCAAAAATACAAAAAAACAAAAACACTAGGGCCTTGCTTATGAAAGATGTTATATCTGAATATATGCTGTTAGATTATTTGCAGTAAAATACTCTGAATATCTGAGAAATGTATGAGGTAAAGGCATTTTGTGTTGGTTGTCCTAGTTATGGCGGTCATGTTGGGTAGACTTTAGAAGTTAATTAACTGTTGATGTACACTGACTGAATATTTTCTGTTTTTTATTGTAATATGTTCAGTTATTTATGAAATAATTGGCTAACAAACTTCAACAGTTAATGCCTAGGTTTGAAACAAATATGTTGTACCACGTGTTGCACTCAAAGCAAGGGTAGAAGATGATGTTCAGTATGCTAACATTGGACTGGTGATTTGTCCTGCTGGGATTTGAACCAAGGATCTTCTGTTTATTAAGCAGATACTTTGACCATCTAAGTCGCAGCACCTCCTTCAGATTTCCAGATTTTTTTTATGGAGTAGTTCATGAGCCATTCAAAACAAGCAAGCAAAAACATCGGCGGGTTATAACAATCATTTTGGCATTAATGTAGAAAGGGTCAAGCCTGGCTAAAATCGAAATGCACATCATAATCAGTTCAGTCCCAAACAGAGACCCCGAGCCCGATGGCATTAAATTATGCCACAGCGGATACACACTTTAATAAAAAGTGTGTGAGCGGCATGAGGTGGATGGACGATGCCAAGCTGGATCGGCACAGAATGGAATGACACCGGTGGTGAGCTAATGACACGAGCCTCAAGCTGTTCTCACACCTGCCACAGCTCTGCCTCATTCGCTTGACATTAACGCTGAGGGAAGGGGCCATCTCAAACCGCACACGGACACACAAAGCTGCTCATGCAAATACAGCACAAACACACACACACATACAGAACACAAACTAATACATCTACAAACTCTTCATCGCTTGTGCATAAAACAAACAAATAGGCCATTATCCTTGAGTGCCCAATTAGGCAGTAAATGAGAGCGCTGACTTGTTAGTGGAGGAAAGAACTCATGACTGAATGACAGGAAGTGGCAAAACATGAATGTTCTTGGTTGCATTAAAACATTTTGTTCTGCTGAAGGCAATTACACAAAGATTCCCTGAGGATTATTATGCTACAGTTCATGTTAGCTTTTGGGACATATCAGCAGCCACAATTAGTCATTTGAGACCTAAAGTTACCAGAAGTTTTATTTATATAAAATAATGCACCCAGTGCCTTTCATTCAAAGATTAAATAATTAATTAATTATTATTAATTATTGACAGATTTGTGAGATGATTTGTTAAAAACACCTCATTAAAGACCAATCAGACAATTTTGTCAATTTAAACAAAATGTGCTGAAAACCATGGAGTGTAGAAGCAAACGATACCTGGCAATTTAAAAAAAAAAAGTATCAGTTGGACAGTGCAAATTTAAAATTAGTTGGATATAAAAAGTGATAACAAATAATTTAATTTCAGTTGCACAAATACCATGGACCTTTGTATTTTATTATTGATAAAATTAAATAAAATAGATATTATTTTTATATGTCAGGGGTTGTGGGTTTCGTCTCCCGGTGTGTCTCTCCTCTCTGTTTCCTCCTGATTTTCAGCTCATCTGTCCCTCATTGTGTCTCCCCAGCTGTGTCTCATTGTCTCCCGATCACCTTCACTTTATATTCAGCGTTCAGTCTCTCACTCCTTGTCTTGGCGTTGTTGTCTCATGTCAGTCTTATGTCATGTAGTGTTGTCTCTATAGCCCGTCTCTCTTCTCTAGCTTGTCCCTCATTTCTTCCTCTCATGTTCTTCTCTAGTTTTTGCATTTTCGCCCCTTTTTTCTAGTTTTGGTAGTTTGTAGTTTTTTCTCTGTTAAGAGTGATTTTTTTTGTTTGTTGCTGCCTCGTCAGCCCTTTTCTTTAATAAAGTGTTTTTTGTTACTTTTGGACCGTCTCTTGAACTCGCCTGTGCCCCGTCTGCCTTTATAAACTGTTTCTGATAATAAATGCAAGAAAAAAGAATTATTAGAATTTTTAGAGCTATACTGTTAAAAAGAAAAAGTCATTATAAGGAGAGCTTTTCACATGAGAAGTTTTTTTTTTTATTTCACAATCAAACTTTGTTGACTTTCTAAAACTGTTTCTTGTTTGGGTTGTTTGTTAATTATTTCTTAAAACTGGAAACAATTAGTTTTATTGGAAACAGAGGTTTCCCACAAACTCAGACAACAGAATTTTTTTTATTTCAAATCAAATCCATTTTAAAATAAATTTGCTGATTTTCAGGCAACAAATAAGCAGAGAAAAATCCTAACATAAGTTATTGAGCAGTAGGTTTGCTCTATGAGGAACAAACAGCTCCAAAGAGGTAATCAAAACACAGACTGCATGGAAAGTTTTTTTCTGCTGAACAGTTTGTACATGAAGACACTCTGTTCCAGCCTTCTGCGGTGTGCTGACACATTTTATTGCCCTCAGGCTGGATTTGATTGAACTTAGCTGTTTGGACGCCGTTTACAGGAGGCTGAGTCGAGTTTCGTCATACATCGTTCAGACTTACGCTTAAGTGGTGTTAAATCTGTTCCATGAGAAAATCTCTGCCGCTGTAGCAGCGAGCCAAGATTTGGTGAGGTTTTCTGAGGACAGCGTTACATAACAGGGTTCCTTTCTGTTGCTCTCAGACACTTCTCTATTATTTTCAGACGGTCTTTGTTTTTCTTTTTCTTCTTCTTATGAGACATCACACAGTCCATTCTTTTTTTTTTTTTTTTTGGTTGTTTCTTCTGACTGATTTGCTTCTGCAATCATGCAGAATGGTAAAAACTGAATAAAGCTGCTGTAACACACAGACAGACATTCCTTTAGAGTCTTAATGCAGCAAACAGTCCTGTAGTCCAAATGCCAAGTAGGCAGTTATTCTGTTTTGCAGAAGTCAACTCTGTCTTATACAACAAGAGGTGAGTCATTCATTGACTCCTTCAGTCTTTTATTTTCAATTTATGTCATTTTCAGCTGCGTCCTGATATGTGTTTCTTACACCAGCTGGGCTAGTTAGCATTTTTACAAACAGCAACATGAACAAAAAGGTTTTATTTCTCTCCTGTTCGCAGTTTGTTGACATTCAGAGAGTCTTAAAGGTTTGCACTAATCTCACATACAGAAGGAAGGCTTGTCACAAAGTTTCAGCGAGTTTGGTTAAAAAGAAGCTCAAATTAGTGACACTATTTAAACATCTATTTGAAAATAAATCTGTTTGTTATTTTGCATTCTATCTGAAATGTAGGTGAAAACTGTTTTTATTTTTAAATAAACCCTTTGATTATTGGAAGCAATACTGTCAGAACCAAGATTTGATCTCCACAGGGGCCACCCATGATGAATGAGTGAAGTCCTGAAGCTGCATGGTGCTTTGAAAACGTGAGCTCCACCATATGTGGATGCCAACAAAAAAATAAAGTTTATCATATTGTTTTTATTCACAGTTGTCATCAGTCAGCACAAAAATGGATCTTGCAATTATGTTCACCACACCAGTTGTGATTTCTTTCTTCTTGTGGTACTTGTACGTAAGAGGAGTTGAGTAAATGGACCAACTTGGATTTAAACAGCAATGTGGGACTTCGTAGCTTTTTGTAACTAAAAGCTGAGAACTAATTAAACTTGTTACTATTCTTACAAGTGGTCAAACGGATACATCTTTAAATGTTGTTTTTATCGTATAAATAGATTTTTGTTTTAGCAATGACTGCTACACAACAATGCTATTTAAAAGTAAATCTTGAACAGGAAGGGGACAGTTTGTCTGGATGGAGACATGATGTGTGTCCTGTCTCCTCGCCATCTCAGTACGATCAGAAACACGAGCCACTGGAATCATTGGAGGTCATCAGCAGTCCAGACAAAACAGAGAGCTGATATTTTTATTTTAGTTGGTGTTTTTAAACAAACAGATCTCAGAAATGGTTGTTTTTTGCCTGAATTCCACGAGTATGTTTACATCTGTTCCAGAGGAGGAAATGATTTCTAGTGTTTATTTGAAAATTCTTGGTAGCTACAAAGCACTTCGTTCATCGTTTGCATCCATCCATCATTTCTTTGCCTGTCCTGCACAAGTATTGTGATGCGTTTAGTAAAATATTTTTGTCTTGGATTTTGTATAATTATTTACACATGTAAGCAACTTTCTTTTTTTTAAAGTGCAAACAAAATTTTTTTTATTCCACATTCAGTCTTGTGTGGAAAAATTATTCTATGCAATCCATTTTTTTATAATAATTGTTCCATAACAAACCAATGCTCTGATTAGGTAATATCTAGCAGTCGTCCAAAAATGATGCTAATGCATTTGTGGATTTATTAAGATTATGTTAATTTTGGGGTGTTAATTAGTTATAATCTCATAACTTATTTATTAGCAGGCTTTTTAAATGACAAGTTTTTTGCTATAATTGCTGTCTCAAAGTATTCCTGACATGAATATATTCTTTAATTAAGGAAAGGTAACTATCTTTTGTAAAAGGGTTACATTTTTGTCCTAATAAAAATGCAGAAGTACACACACATCACACACCTCCCACAAAGGGAAGAGAAAATATAATTGGCACAAGATAGTTCTTCCTCCAATGCCAAAATAAGAAAAGAAAAAAACAAACAACAACAAAAAACTGTCCTTCCACATCCAACAACAAACAGCATCTTAATGTCATCACTGAGGCAAACAGGGTCTTTATTGCGATTGATGTGTGACGACGTTCCCACTGTGATACACCTTCCGTTGGTGAGGGGCCAGGGGGTTCACATGGATGGTCGCCCACTGAGCGGTCCATCTGTGTGGGGGATGCTGCATCGCCTAGTCCCTTCGCCTGTGGAGGAGATGGATCTCTTACAGGTGCTTCTGCCAGCATGGACCAATTAGGAATCACATGGAACACACACAGAAACACGCTCTGAAATCCCACCAAGGCATGCATGAAAACAAACCTCCATCCACACACAGTCAGAGGGCTGCAACATGTTTAATAAGCTCTCGTATCTGTGAAAAAAATTAAAAGGGTTTATAGTTTTTATATTATTAAATGGTTGATTTTTCTGCTTGTTTTTAAAATTAAAAAAGGTCTTACAGAATCTTGTGTTCATACAGTGGCTCCACCGGGCAGTAATTATTTCATTCTGAACAATTACTTCATATTTCATTATGAAGTAATCATTTCATCTTCTTATTATGTTAATGCAAGTCACAAGACACAAAGACTAAATAATTTTACAAATTGCCCTCCTTTTGTTGAAACACTTTTTTATGTAGCTTTGACAAAACAATTATGCAGAGAAGCAGAATAAGAACATGTCTAAGCAAACTTAAAAGCTACCACAAATTAAGTGGAGTTTTTTGAGAAAAGAGTGGCAATTTTAAAAATAATGTTTATTCAAAATGATCCTCTTCTCAGGATAAAAAAAACTCCACAATAATAAATGTTTCCTAGAACGTCCACTTCTTTTTGCTACAAAAATGTAATTCAAGATGGCCACCACAGCTAACTGTTACAACTTGTGCTGAAGTTTATGTTAAATATGTCAACTACTATCACATAAACTTTACCTCATTGCCATTTAGAGAAAGTTAGAGCCATTTTGGTTTTGGCAAAGGTAGATCAGCTGTGACAGACATTTGGTTTTGAGTTGACTAAATGTTAGTCAGTAGATTGCTGACAGACAAACAGCGTTAACAAGTCAAACATTTTCAGCAAAAAGGTTTTGCAAAATCTCTGAGTACATGTTGAGGAAGACTTTCAGCTACTTTCTCACTAAACTTTAGTTCAGCATCTATAAACTGGGTCATAATCGTTTTTGCATTTGCTAAAGACACTTACCATATATTTCGGTGTGTAAGGCACATGTAAAAATTTTTACGTTTCTCAAAATCTGGCGCGCCATATATAATAATTCTGGTTGTGCTCGCTGACCTCGAACAGATTTTGTGGCACACGGCATTCAAAATCGATCAGAATGTTTTCGTATGAGTTTTAAAAACTATGAAGCCGCACCACTGCTTGATTGATCTTTGGAGCAACTTGGACACTGAGGACTGATGGATTTTTGGAAGAGTTAGGAACTGAAAATGTGAGTGTACTGTTTTGTATTTTATGTCTTACAACTGAACAATGTTGAGAGTTATTGTGAATTATGGTAGTTAAATAAAGTTTGATTTAAATGACCATTTTGTTTTGCATGGTGCATGAATGAAAATAGACCAGTTCATGGATATCAGGTCCTATAATACGGTGCGCCTTATGGTCCAAAAATACGGTAGGTGTTCTTGCCATCCTTAATAGGATTGAATTTAATCATTTAGATGTACAGTTAGTGATCCCTTGACTCTCACCATTCATTCAGTTTGGTTGAAGGAGTTAGAAAGCTGTCTATCTTTGCCACATAACCCTAACAGCCAGAATTCATGCAAAGCAATGTGTGCCTGAAAAGCAAATAGCAGGTTTTGACTAAGGATTTCATTGAACAATTGATGACATTTTATGAGAAGATTCCCCGAATTTTAAACATGTTCTAGAGACCAAGGTTATAGTTTGTTAAAAGAACATACTTCTGTATTTCAACACTTGCTCTAATCCAAACGAGATTTTTCTATGAACGTACTCTACACCTGAAGTTCTTCCTGCATTCCACTTCCTGTCCTAAAGCCCCTCCTCGGTAGGTTGAACACACCTGGGTGGATCTCCCCCATCGTTGTGGTAAATTTAAAGTTCTGAGAATTGCTGGTGGAGTCTGAGAAAACCTATCTTGTTCAGAGAAAGCATGAAGAATTCAGCAGCGGTTTCTGAGAATCCATCAGACATCCTTGCAAAAGCATCTGTCTCGACATGATAATTACTGTCAGGATAGAAACAAAGACATGTTTTTAAATTTCATCAAGAAAGACTTGTATTTAGAATTCAAAGCTTATATGATGCAGGGATAAAAGAGATGTTGCTGGAACAGAAATAAATAAGTAAAGCCACAGTGATTTATGGGCGGAGTAACACTGTAGCAAGGTAAATAATTCCAATGAGTAGCCAAGTTTATCGGTTACCCTGTGCCGAGGCACGTCATGCATATCCAAACAACTTTGCAGCTTGGAAAGGTGACAGGCATGTGTTTGTGTAGCAAATGAGAGCAAACAAACAAAGCCTTTTTACTAAAATCCAAACCGTGAAGGTTCTCATACTGGCGATGACTGATTCCTTCTGTATTGCCCAACAGCAGTTGTTGGTTGCTTAATCTCTTGCCAAAATTTTTACCAGGAAGCCACATTTGTGTTATTTCAAAATGAACAAGAAATTAAAACAGTAACTAAACATATAAAAAACTTCAGTCCTCATAGGAAAATCAAGCCTAAAATCCTTGTTTTGAATTCAGAGTTCTGCTGACACTGTGATATGAAAACAATCGGCTGATCTGACAAATGTCACAGCAATTTAAAAATTACAGAGCCATTTAACGGAAAGTTTTAGAACAGAGAAAACATAAGTAAAAATGTTTCATTTTCCTAGTCAAATTTTTCGTTGTTTTCTTCAGCTGCCTGCAGAGGCATTATTTCAGCCCAAGGCAACATGACAGCTTATCATTATGACTGTCAAGTCTTATTGCACTGACTTGATCCACATCAGTCACTCACAGCAAAATGGTGCAAAGTAAAAACCAACATTCTCAGCTTTAATGTGATTTAGTTATTCTATCACAAATGTATAATGTAAAACATCACATAAAGAAGGACCATACTCATGATATGAACCTGAAATGAATGTTGAGACTGCTTCACAGACAGTGAGGAGTGGAGAAATCGTCTGACAGCAGCTCGGCTTGATTTTAATGGGATATCTGAGCACTGTCTTTTTCACAGCTCAGAGCTTTACCTTCAAATGAAACTAATTTGCATTAATATAATGAAAATTAACTGAAAGCTCAGACAGTCACAAATCCAGTCTGAATGCCAACAGATTCGGTTTCAGTTCAGTTCTTGGGAAAGAAGAATGTCAAATATTCCAACTGAATGAATAAACAATAACAACAATAGGTTGTTCAATTATTTTTTTATTGCAGTTTCAACCAATGGTCCTAATTTTAAACTCTGTATTTTTCATAGCATTTTCTATACTTAGTTTACAAAATAGTAAAGATTCTGTCTGACAAGTTTGCTGACTCATAGTTGTACAGTAATTTACTTTAGAGTAAATCCCTGCTACACAGACTGACATACCCTTTATCAGAATTATTGTGATTTGTCAATGTGCATGCTTACTGGCATGAGTGCAGCCACAATAAAGTGTTACAGATTTATTTTTCCCATGGCCTGATGCCAGCTACTCCTATTAACGATGTTGTAATGGAGACCTGACTGCCTGTTCCTGCTTGTCCCTAAGAAACTCTAGAGGAGATGTTGCTGTGAGGTAATAAAAGGTCCTGGTACAGGAGCAGACATGCCACTGCCTCTCTGACATGCATGAGATACAGCTCTGCTTCAGGATTACCCAACCTTCAATGCCCTTTGTTTCTCTGTGCAGTGTCAAAATGTACACTTTAATTAAGTTTTTTATGATAGCACACCAAACACAATTTATCTTTTTTAATTGTTGAAAAAAAAAAAGATTGAAACACTTCATCTATCCACTGACATTTTTGCTTATTTTTCCCAGCAAAACTGCTCCAGTTCCTTTGAGCTGAAGGCCACTGCTTGGGTCCAGCAATCTCTAAATCAGGGTTTTTTAATTGAACTGAGGTTAGAGCTTAGACGGAGCCATGTCAGGACATTTAATGTGTTATCTCACCAAGCTGCAACTGTTGGAAGACTAATTGGTGCAAAAATTACCTCAAGACTGCAGGAAAATACAAGAAAATGTGGATTTTTTAAATTGCAGTCTCACTGAATTCAGAGTGTCTGCAAACAGATGATCATCAAGCTGTTTGGCCATTTTGAAGCACTAGCTTTTGAAAAGTATGGCTTATATTTGTGTGAACAACTTGTACAAGTGTATCATTGTCCATTCACATTATTTTGTTGTTTAGCTCAGCTTGCTTTGTGTCCACCTAAGCAGCCACCCCAACATTTATGATTTAATTTGCTGGAGTACAAAAAAAAGAGTACAAAAGATGGATAGTTTTTCAATTATTATTGTAATTCATTATTGTGACTTTAAAATCTGGACATTTGCCTCAGATATTTTCCTTTAAAGGAGATTGTCCAAACAGGAGCCAAAATATAGCTATTGAGTTCTTGGGACTTTAAGATGACCACAATGAGTTTGTGACAATTTCTTTGAATATATTTAAAACTCAAACCTTAGTCCTTCATGGCTCCTTAACTTATGAGAGGAAAATGAGAACCCACGAAAAGGACAAGACATTCTGGACACATTTAGGGCACTATCTAATGAATACCATTTGTCATCTACTCACGGTCCAGTGAGAAACCTCCTTAAAGTACTGGCGTGTTCAGCAACAGGTTTAAAGTCAAAACTGTAAATGAATTCTAAAATTGTACATGTTGAACCATGCATCTTCCACCTGAACCTTTTACCCCATGAGGCAATTCTAGAATAGGAGGGTCTCCACATCATACCTCATCATTATCTTTGTCAACCACTGCCCAACTACTGAAAGGAGAGAGCTCAGTTTGTGAGTATGTATAGGGAAAACCAGGTCACTTGGATTATGTGAAACAAATCAACTTGTCTCCTCAGGGTTGCCCTGACTCTGATAGTGTGAACCGGTTCTCCTGCGCAGACTTGCAAGGCGAGCCAATTCATATAAAGTGCTGCAGGCTATTCTGCTGGTGCTGTCAGTCCTTCTCACTGTCCTGCAGCGTCCCTTCCCACGCAGGAATCTTTGCATAAAAATGTTTATATGCATGCATAAACTCTACTTTGTTATATGTTTTACTCTTGCAGGAAGTTTAGATTAACAGATGGGATTTGCTCAAACAGTCATTGCTTTGTGCACAAAATAACATGTTGCATCAGTGTTGCACTGACACATTGCTGTACACGGGGAGATATTTACTAGTTATGTCACAAATGCTTCCCACACATTCAACAACAAAAAAGAACTGCATTTACTTCCATTTATTACATCTTCACAAACTTAAATTAAATAAATTTGTAACTTTTTTTGAATGTTTGTTTTTTAAATATATTATACTATGTTATGTTTTGATTAAGTAAAAAACTCTTATAACATCTAAAAAGTTATTTAGAAATCTATAGGACTTCATTTATTGATTTTTCTCCAACATGACAAGATGGAATTGTCACAAATAACAGAGGAAAAAATAAACAAACAGCAGTAATAAAGAATTTAGTAGCTCCTGCTGACATTTTATAAAGCTGCTGTATTTACAGCAACATACAGTAACTCAGCTTCACAAACTGGATGAAATAGGTTGTTATCCACACTATATAACCTGTACTTCCATGGTGCCACTCTATTTACAGAGGTCTGACTACAGTACACGATGGACTTATCTGCTGACAACTGTGATTCAGGATTTTGCTTAAAAAAAGTTTGTTTGGATTTGTTATCCTCAAAAACAATATATGGTATTAATAGTAGCTAAAATTTTTTTTTATAGAAATGGAATTTTAACATTATGATGCATAAATAATGCTAAAAAAAACTAATAGTAAAATAAAACTGGGTGTTTGTCAGGGTAAAAGCTCAGCTGCTAACAGACAGACAGTGTGGACTCCAATAGTTAATGCCAAAATTCTAGACATTAACTGCATTCGTCCAGTTGGTTTCTATGAAATCAATTTATCAATAATAGTTCTATTAAATATGAAATAGTGTGCAAATATGACAAGAGTATCACCTTTGTTTTAGTCTTTCACAGTAACTGCAATTATTTAAAGTAGATTCAATGACACTGAGCTGATTTCTAAAAAAAAAAAAAATAAGATTTGTGCAAACAGAGCAGTCCACATCAGGATGCTGTTCCTGTTAGACAATCTGTTACAGAAATGAAAAAAAACAAAAAAACAAGTTAAAATCTCCCACATAGTTCTTGTGAAGTATTTCCAGCTTTGTCTCACATGATATAATCAGAAATTAGCAAGAATCCAGTGAGGTACCCTCCCTCTCTTCTTTACCCCGAGGGGACCAAAACAACAAGTTCAAACTCATCTTGGTGCAGTCATAATGGGACACAACCTGCTTGCATTTTGCAGGCAACCAGGAAAAAAAACATCATCAAGGACATTTTCCCATGATGCCACAACACCCTACTGAAATTAAATTCTGACAAAGCTGCATTCGCACAGTGCTTCATAATTTCCTGGCACTTTACAGGAAGGCAGGTGCAACCTGAGTGGGATTTTACTCAAATTGCCACCTGCAGGAGTTTCCTTCTGGCAGGTGCATGATGATCCAGTTTGCCATCAACATGATGGCTCATCTTTCTGTCATTGGGTAGCAATTACATTCACTGGTTTAGAAGCCAGCACCAGGACTGAAAAACAAACACAAAAAGGTTAAACCAAATCTTTGCTGGGTTTTTCCATTCTGTAAGACTTGTTATCATATTCTCACAATACGATCAATGTCACTTACTCCTGAGGGTAATTTTTGTATTTTATGACCGTGTTGAAAATACAACCCCACCTCTTTCAGATTTTTTACTGAACTGTCACCATCAGTAGGCTTTATTGTGCTGCTTTTCACATTTAAAAGTATGTGACATAACCAATGAATCAACAACAAACTGCATATGATTATCATTTTATTTAGATTATTTTTCACAGTAATGAACACATAGAATGAATACAGCCTAAGTAAATTAGATTTAAGATTGCATATTAATTTTTAAATGCCAAATTGCAAGATAAGTCAGTAAAATGTAAAAAAAAGAAGAATTATATAAAAAATTGTGCTCTGATGTAATTATAGAATAATGTAAGAAGATGTACTTGCTCTTAACTACTGTATTAAAATTTCCAAGCAGAATTTTCTCTTGTTTTATATATTTTAAATACCTCACTGGCTTTCAAACTATTTTATGTAGATATTTATGCTGACAGAATTGAGCTGTGCCAATATTTTTAAAGCCTGTTTGAAATAATTGATCTCTCATTTGGTTATTAGCATTTGAACATGCTTACCACTCCATAATTTCCCTTTCTTTTGTAATTATGTCTCTTTTCTTCTTCCCATCTTTTTTATCTCAAATTTTGTCTGCCCATTACTTGCTGTGTATTTTGTGTGTTTTTCTCTGTGTTCATATATCTCTGTTTTTGTCTTCTCTTTCCATCTGTCTCTTGTGAAGATCGATGATCACTCCACACTTGATGTACTGAGATATAGAAAGTGCACAAAAAGCCTTCTAAGATTAAAGATGATATCAGACTCTTCTGCATCACTTCAAGGGAGAAACTATTCATTAGATTTGTAGAACAGATGCTTAAAAGAAGGCTCACTTTTGTTTGAAGTAAAAGTTTTTTAAAAATCTATTTTAATTTGAATAAAATCACTGATAACTATTAGAGCTATTGAAAGAGCGATTACAGTTTCAACACATAAAACCACTGGTACTTTGCCAGCACATAAACACTCAGATTAGTTCAAATTTAGGATGAAATGGGCCAGAGTTCAACTGTTTCACACTGAAGACAAACAAGTGGCAACAGTGGACTGGTTTGTCAAGTTTCATTTCAAAACAAATATTGGTTTTTTTACACAAAGAAGACATTGAGATTGGTGTATGACCAATAGTTAAAAACCTTAAAACAAGCATCTATGATGGTTTGTTGTTCTGATTGTGGTTGTACTTTAGCACCACCTTTGTCTTTAGCACCACCTTTTGAATATGTGTTTTGTCACAGGGCTCCCACTGTCAGGGCTCACCGTTTGTGCAGACAGAAGTTGGTGAATGGTTGTCTGCCTAAGCTCTGCATGGTGGGATAATGCATTAGTTCTGCAGCCTTGCAGTTCTCCCCATGCATGTATGCACCCTCTTCATGCATTCCAGTTTTCTCCCACAGTCCAAAAATACGCACATCGGGTTATTTGTTGACCCTTAAATTGAACCTACTAGGTGTTAGTGTGAGCCTGCATGCTTGTTCATCTCTTTCCTGGGTGTACCACGTTTCTTTTCTGTTTCTCACTAAAGATATCAAAGATAACTCAATATTTTGATTCATACAAGCTCTATGTTTACTCCATCAATTGTCAGGGGTCTAACACCAGACCAACCATTGGAGATGCATTAAAGGTGGCACCCATATACCCATGTTGCCATGTTCAATCTTGAACCTTTTGAAATGTTTATTGAATTATATATCTTCTCGACCCCGTTTAGAGTCGCTTTTGTCAACGCAGGCGATCAATACGCTGGCGCTGTCGAGGCTAACAAGGGGCTTCATCTGCTGTGGCTAGCACTCGCGCCTGTCACCAGATGGTATTTATTACGTGCTTTGTTTTAACATCCATTCAGTATGAGTGGAAATCAATTTTTCATTTGGACCTAATTGTCTCCGTGCACTGGCAGCTCAAGGTTTTTCAGCGCTGACTCCCCTCTGTGTTTTTCAGCTGCCCAAGCCCACCCCACCAACCACACAACTGTATTTTATACCTAATTACACTTGTCTGAGGCCTTCAGTGGAGAGTATTGGGCTTTAGGGAATTGTTTCTGTGAAGAGAGGCCAAAGGGAGTCACTGTTGGCGTCCTGCTGGTATACCTGCAGTAACAGTGAAGCATTTTGAAAAGAGATGCTGATTCAGACCGGCTTGTTGATTTGTCTAACACACTAACTTTTGTTAAACATAATATACATCTTTAGCAACCTTTCTTTCATTTATCATAAATGTAATATTTGAAGCCACGTGTCTGTGCCCTCCTGAGGCACCTTTCACATGAATCCTGTTTTGTTTTTGTTCTCATATTTCCTTGGATTACATTATTCTTTATCTTTTTGAATTAGTACAAGTTCTTTTTTTATGTGATGTCGTGGAATTATATGGGATGTTATATTCAGTGTCAAAACTTCAGATGCAACTTTTAAGCTTTGTAAGATTTCTGTCTAGTTTCAAATGATTGTTTTCTAAAACAACATGTTTAGCGTCTCAAGGCCAACTTGTTCCACAGAAACCAAACTCAATTTTATTTTCAAAAAATAAAAAGGTGAAATTTAGGAAATAACTAAATGTGTTCTGTTTTCATGTTATGTTGTTAATCTCAGTTGTAGCAATAAATGAACCATTACCATAACAAGTTACAAATCTTGTCCAATGTTATTAAATGTCTAATCTCTGTGAAGATAGAAGGCAGTTCAGATCTCCAATCAAACGCACACTCTTTGGTTTGGTTTGACTTGAGTTTATTATTCAGCTGTTGGCTTCAGGAATAGTATTCTGGGAAATGACCGTGGCAGTCAGAAATACCTTGAAGCAGTTGCAAGACATAATGCTATCTAAAGTGGAGAGTTTAAAAAAAAAAATTTCAACCTCTGAACTGACTTTAACTGTACAACTGGACAGCTGTGCACATTCAGTCTATGAGTGGCTTGTTTGTCTCTGCAAAAATTAACCAATGAGTGTGAAAACATTTTCTTCAACTAAAATGAACCTTAGATCTTCATGAATCGAAGGATAAACAAATGATACCGTAAAATAACACTGCATTTTAATGACACAGCTTCAGCTGGTGTGGAGCTCCACAGTACTGACACAAGTCAGACCACCAGACAGAACAATTATTTACACTTTTCTGAGCTCATAGCTCTTCGTCTGTTTACAATTTCTTCCACTTCTTTGCTCCTTAAGTTCCTCTACCTAATGTGGCTGCTGAGCTAAATGTATTTCTACAATAGATTTATCATCAGTATAGCAGGAATTTTGTAAACAATTCCAATTTAGGGAGTTCCAGTGAAGTACAGCTCCTCAGTACTCCTCTCTGGCTAAAAATGGAGGTCTACAGTAAGTAGACTAAAACAACTGAGCAGCTGAAAGGCTTTGATGTTCTGTCCCTATACCTGTTTGATTTAGATTATTTTTTTCTTTGAATTAAAGTTACAAACAACTCATTTTAGAAAAGTTTTCAAAACAAATCCTCTTACTACCATTAAAAAGCAGGCCCTTTATAGAACATTTGCAGATGTTAAGCCTTATTTCTATAGGAACATAAAAACTTTATGTATATCAAATAAAACCTCCAGGTTTTGTTCTTTTTCTCTCCTAACACAATAAACTAAATCTAATTTATTAATACTTCAAACAATGTTTCCTTGTGGTAATCCTTCTATATAAGTCGGGCTTCTCTTTATTGTGCTCTCAAAAAACAGAAGCTACTTATCACAGTGGAAAACTACTCAGACACAAACATATTGCTCTTGCAGTCACCCAGGAAAACTGAAACACACTATCTTGACATTTACTGGAAGAGGAAGCATAGTTGGATGAGATCAGCAGTTCTGGCTATGCAGAGGAGGGGTGGGGGGCATCTCTGCTTAACCCTCTTCCTGGATGCCAGAGTGACTCTGACTGCAGCTGCTGATAGGAAGCTGATTCACTGGAAGCAGATGCTGGCTGGATAGAGTAAGTAATGCTGGGTCAGTGCATTTCTTCGTGAAAATTGAAAAGGTTTGCTTATCTGCTTCAAAGAGGCTCACGTGACAGGGCAGATAATAGACCTCCAAGCTGCTATGGTATTTAAAATCAGGGTAGGACAAAAGTAAGCATCATCTAATAAATAACTAGCTGATTTTTGTGGCCCTTATTTGGAAATGCTACCAACATTTATTAAAGCTGAAACACCTGACCGGTTTATACTGAACCCCCTCTTCATTTTTCTCTTTTTCATTCTTTTTTTTTTTTTTTTACAAAAACAAGGTGATTATCTCAGATCTTTCGATAAAGAAGCTTCTCACAAACATGAAACCTATTTAAATCTTCTGGAGGGCATATGACTAACACATTGGGAATTCTCAGGGACAAACATTTGTTGAACAACAACAACTTCTTCCACATGCTCCCGTTCATTTATCTTTTAAACTGATATCCTGTTTGTACCAAGATTTGAAGTTCAAAATATCTCACATTCTACCTAATCTAACTTAGTATATGTGTGTCCTAATGTGCATGCTTTCCCATCAATTTAATGCGTTCATTTATATATTTGTACTGTTGGAACAATCATTACTGGATTACTAGCTTGAAGTGAGGGATGACTGCTGAATGGAAAGAGAGGAAAAAACAAGAATGACCCCATTTTAGTAAATATGTTAACAATTTAACCTATGAACCTACTTTTAAATCAGAAGATGAAATAAAAAGCCTTATTCTTATGGAAAACATCTTGTTCAAAGGTAAAAATAACAGAAGTAGCTCCAGGTTGACAGGCGGACAGCCTATTCCAGATGAAGTAACAAAACCTATGCGGCAGCGTCACAAAGTTTTGGTGTTTGTTTTTATGGAATAATGATATTCTAGTTTAGTGTTCAGTCTTGAAGAGTTCAACTTGGATGAGTTTACAGCAGGTGGCAGCCACAGAACCAAACAAAAGGCAAGAGTTTATAATGAAATGCAAACATTTTCCAGTATTTTCTAAAAGTTGATGTAATGACAGCACTTACGCTGACATGAACCAGACTCCAGTCACTAACCTCAACCCTTAACCACTTTAGACCTTCACCATAAAACATCAGATCCACAGGACTCAGCATGCTGAGATTTGTTGACACAGAATAACCCTGCTGTTCTTATATGTCGTAATGCAGTGTAATACATTTCCTTTCCAATTAGAAGTGAATGGCTCTCATGGTGACTGCATAAAATAATACGTTTGGAGACCAGCAGCAGTCTGTCAGCAGCAACTGATGGGAGGCCACTTTACATCTCACAGTCCTCTGGGTTGATGGAGCTACTGTTTTATGAATCTGCTATCTGCACTTTTTTACTGCAGCAAATGTAATAGCCATAGAATAATTCCATCAGCAGGAATGGACTCAACAATCCTTATTTTTACCTTGTGAACCCATTGACAGCACAATAATGTTCAGTCTGCCTGAACAATCAAATTTCTGTTTATTGATATTTTACATTTTTTAGTGAATGTCAAGAATGCATTGTCTTAGCAACACACCAGGATATCACAAAACATTTTTCTGAACCTAATTTTTATTTATTTATTTATTTTACTGTTCTTACGTTAGTATTGTACAGTAAATTAATAAAAACAGACACAAGTTAATAATGCACAGATTCAATGTGAAGAAAAAAAAAAGATAATCATGTAATATTGTGTAGGGCATAACTCATGAAGCTCTTTTAAACATTTTAATCTTCATTAAAAACTGTAAGATTATTTTACAAAACAGATTTTTAAAATGTAGATAAACATACTAAAACAAAAAAAAATGTGTGAAGTCTCAGCCCAGCTTTTTTTGTATCTTGTTTTGGTATAAAACTAAATCTAACCAACACACAAGTGCTCACATACAACAGACTGAACGTCCTTTGGAGTGGCTGTCTCAGCAGGCTTTAACACCCATGTGGATCCTATAATGAATGTGTGATATGATTAACTCATCTATCATGATGTCACAGGGTAGGCCACTGAATTTACACGTCTAAAGAGCCTCTGCTCTATAAAAATTTGCAGGCCACACACAAACACACAGCAGGAAATTACTCACATATACTTCTCACAAGATTTCACACATGGGTGCAAAAAAAAGTTAGGTCCAACACAGAAAGGCAGCATAATGATGTCAGTGGCTGCACTTAATTTCCAGTGGCATTAAATCCACTTCAGGCAGAGTGGAAATTACTGTGAACACAGAGTCTAAGTAGCTTTGTCAAATTGGAGCAGGGAGCAATATGAGCAGAACAACACTTGGCTCAACAATGCATGACAAACCAAAATTATTGTTGTAATGTGCCTGTAAAAGCCAGGAGATATTACCTGCTCATTGTGATGTTCATGGAAGGGGCAAGTGTTTCTAAATGGAAGTGGGAATGTGTGGTTTAATGTGGCACACATTCTAAAACATTTTGTAAAACATTTTTTGTAAACTTTTAATTGGTGTAAAAAAATACTGTCTCAAAATACCTTCTACCAACTGTGTGAAAAACATAAAATGATTCAAACTTAAAAGATATATATTCAGAATATTTTCCTGTTTAACTAATATAGATTTTTCTGTTGGGATGAAAATATCTTATTTCATTTTAAATTCAGTATTCAACATAAGATTAGTCATGAACTTCAGGTTTTGAAATGTAATTTTTTGCTTTAACAAAGCACATAAAAGAGTGGGTCATGTGATCATGCCATTTGATCCAGTGCTACATCTTGAAGGGCTGATTTAATAGGTTGTCCTGGTTATTGACATAAATGTAATGTGATCATCAAAAATTCTACACAGTGCAATGTCTGCAAAATCTCATTACTGTCTCGTGTTTCACTCGGCCTCCTCTTTTTTTCTTGCTGGAGCACAAAGCCAAAAGGGTAATGCCAATAAGAATGAGATGAATTGGAATACAAAAAAAATCTATGCATCCATTAGGGCTAAGAAGAATAGGGGAATGGTTTTATCTTATTTTATTCAGATTTTTCTGTCTTGTTGCAGTGTTTGCAGTCAGATGGAATACAGGGTCATTATCATATGCTGCACAAGCTCATTTCTCTGACATGACTATTATTTTTTGTATTGTCTGTTAGAAAGGTCACAACAATGTGACCTTATGGAGGCAGAAGAACATCACTTCCTTCAGCGGTTTGTGATCAGTTTAATTTAATCAAACACAGTGGTTAAGTCACATGACTTTGGCATGAAAAGAACAGGGGTTCAGGGTTCAAATTCCAGTAGCAACCTTGCTATACTGTGCAAGAGACATAGAAATTAACTCTGTATATCTATCTATCTATCCAAAAATGTACATCTCTAATGACTCACACTATTGGTCTTCGTTCTCCTGGTCAGAGGACCAATAGCCAGAGTTATTGGATCCAGACTGATGAAGAATATAATACACAAACATAAAATACAGTTATTATCAAACTTTTCTGTTTAAATATTTAGGTATTTAGTAATTCTGTAATTGGAAATGAGTTTTATTGTTCAAACCTGTGTTTCGACCTTATTTCATTACATTACATTACATTTCATTACCAACTAAAAAAGATAAGTCATCGTTACATGTAGAGCATACATTACATGTTTGCTCAAAATTCTGGAACTCAAATGACCCAAAACTCAGACAGATGCTTCTCTAAAATGAGAGGCTAAAGCTTGCTAAGCAGTGTTCATAGAGTGTCTTCTAATATATATTGCTTTCTGGCTTTCCATGATATGACTCCCCTGGCAATGGCAATGAAAGTGGGCTACTGTGAGCAAACAGATCAGCCTACATCAAATATCTCCTCATATATTACAGACATAAAAAGTCATTATCCTCAGTGGAAATCGATAGCCGACGTGGTCAAGATGAAGAGACCCCCGTGTGGGTTTTGGGGTCAGCTTACAAAGAAGCATTGCTGCAAATGATATCATTTTTCTATCATTAACTGGCCCCAAGGTTGATGACCACGTTTAAATCTGAAGGATAGCGTTACTTCTAATGTCTGGTAATAAATGACGTGCTGATTGGGACGTGTTCAACATTGATTGAACATGTAGACTGGCAAGGAGAGGGAGCCTCTCTAGGCCTGGGGTTTAAATGTCACTTTTCCATAGCATAGCTGCAATATCGGGGTGTTCACAGGGTTCTTATATGCTGAAAGGTTTTATTTGGAGAATTTATGAAGCGAGTCTGTTAGTGTTTGTCCAGACTAGCTCTGTTTGTCAGCTGTCTAGCAGCAGAAGAACCTGGACTTTCAAGAGAAATCAAAACCCTGATTTCAGTTTTTACTGTGTGATGCTCCTTTGATACTCAGAGTAAACTGTTTCCCACTGATTTGATCAAACATTTGGCATCGCTGCTGCAGTTCAAGAAATGCAACATACACACCTGGCTGCTGGCATAGTTCAAGTACTGGTACTTATTGTTATTGATCTTTTTAGTTTAAAACAGCATTAAGTGTAAAGGTTTTCATGTGCTTTAAAAAAAAATACCAATTTTGTCTTGCTTCCACTAAATTAATCCTTTCTCTCATTCTCTCACTCGTTCTCTCTCTCATTCTCTCTCCGTCTCTCTCTCTCAGACACACACAGACAAGCATGTGGCTGATGCAGGGGCTGATACAAAAGCCCCATATCCGGCTTTCTTTTTGACACAATACATCCATTGCTTCAGTGGAACCATTCAAAATGGGCAGAGGGGGTGAAAACAAGTCAAAGAATGACTTCCCACCACAACACAAAGAAAAATGCACTTACTGCTCTATTCACGCCAACTGTATACATCACCAAAATCAGCTTGAGCACTGCTAAAAGGAAACATTAGGTTGAAGAGATGACTTCATTAATATGTTTCATCTCCTGTTTTGATACTATTATTTGGTGTTTACAGAGGTGACAGTAAGATTCATACATTTTTGAATATTATAATAAAAAACATGATAGAACAACTGTTAAAAAACAATGAAAAAATCTTTATAACATTTTCAATACATTATATATCCGTTTTACTACAGTAGTGCTGCTAATTTGGATATTATTAATAACAAATAGCATTTGAACATTTAATTGTGTGATTGACTTTTTAGGGTGTTCATATTTCAGTACTTGCAAGCTAATCTTTTAGCTTGTTGGTGTCTACATGCACTGCAAGCTGCTGCAAGATCCCTTCATCCTCCCGATTCTGCTTAATGTTTCACAAATGTGGCTGTAAATGACAGATAAATCCAAAATATGCGATTCACTGAGAAGCAAAGAGGGGCAAAATGCAAAGTCATCAAAAAAGTTATAAAGAAAGAGGATTAAAACAGATGATCACAATCACAAGTTCAACTTTGAGTCACTAAGATCCTGAGCTCGTAAAGTCAGGACTCTTCTAGAAGATCGGCTTATTTGAAGGGTTTATTATCGACAGAATATTGATCAGCAGCAACTTTAACAACAACATCTTCACACATCAAGCAAATATACAACCTTTGTGAGTTACACCAAGTAGGTAATGTATGAAAGATGCCCAAACATAAACACACACACACGCACACACACACACACACACACACACACACACACACACACACACACACACACACACACACACACA
>JAVKLF010000064.1:718580-736407 GCA_034783495.1 Millerichthys robustus | reverse complement strand
AAACAATACTATCGTTTATCGCAATAATTTTTGAGACAATTAATCGTTCAGCAAAATTTGCTATCGTGACAGGCCTAAGTGTGAGAAAATATTTGTTTCCTTTCGTTCATCATTTGTATATGGACCCCTCTGATAAAGCCTTGCTCACACTTTGGCCACCCCTTGAAAAATGTCTAGCACCGCCACTGCTCAGGATAACAAGATTGGGGTAATGATCACTAAGCTTTTGAATCCCCTCATCACGCAAGATTTGTCCTGAAATATTTTCCAAAAACATAAGCCATACAATCTTCAGTGGAAATACTAAAGGCGACATTAAACTAAAGGCCACCTGATGAGATATTTAGTAATTGTGTCACATGCTGAAGTGTCTGACTGACATGTACTGTTGATTAGAAACAACTGCTGGTCTGGATGCTACACAGTGCCCTGTAATAATTCGAATAGTTTATTATGCAATATTTTGAAAATAGATCCTTCACAGTGACTCAGCCTGGATGTGCATCACCTTATTATTTCCGCTGAAGAAAAAAAATAAAAAGTCTAAACACTTGCGAATGAAACGTTTGCATTAATTTAAAACTCTGCATTCACTTAAAGGCTGTGTAAAGCAAATTCTTCAATTTTCTTCTGAACAGATTATAAATGTCATGAACATATTGTTGTAAATGTGTAAAAATGTCTCCCAACTATTTATGATTGCACTGTGGGGCTAGAATGAAATTCAGGTTTCAAGACGTCTTTGTCTCAGGATTTTATGGGATGTGTCTTAAGTGCTGCCCCCTTTCGTCACTTGGCCACTTTCAGCACAACAGCACCCCCTGCTGCTCCAACAGTATATAAACCAACAGCACAGTGACTTCAGACAGAGCTAACGATAGCTTGCTGCTAGCTAGCTAACCAATAATGCCTCATAGAGAGATGGTCGCCTGAATAAACTCTCTGGATTTTGTAAAGAGGAGCCACTACGGAGACATGACCACCAACACTCACCTTTGCAACGCTCACTTTACTGCAGATAGTTTTACTGAGGACCAGGAGATAGTTGGGATTTATAGACAGTCGTTAGTTTGCGTTGCTTCCCCGGCAGTGTTACATGGGAGTAGTGCGTCAGCGCGTTCTGCTGAGTCACTGATCTCTGATTAATAGGTCTGGACTAAAAATAAACACCATTATCAGAAGGAGACAATAACAGTAACTTCTGCAACATGGTATTTCAGTTTTGGAGTTATTCAGACACGGATACTTATTGAAAAATACTTTCTTTTATTTTTGTTTCATTTACCTCCAGTGGAACGGGCCGTAGATCAGCTGACAGCTTGAGAAAAAAATGTTTTTGGTCCAGCTCCTGGAATACAACCTGGTGCTGTGTTGGAATCTGATTGGCACTAAATTTAATATCACCATATTAAATGAATGGTCAAATATATTTATGGCATTTATAAACTGTTTAGAAGAAAATTGAAGAATTTGCTTTACACGGCCTTAAAGTGAATGCAGAGTTTTAAATTAATGCAAATGTTTCATTCAGAAGCCCTTGTCAAATGTAACGCAGCTGTTTACGAACACTGTCTGATACAATTTAAGGTCACTTTGACTTTTGACAATAATTTATTAACTGCATAAACATAAAAAACAAGTCTTGTGATATGTGTCAGGTAGGAATCTAAGATGGTTTTCTCAGTGAAGTTGCTTCAGAGGTCATCATGCTGCCCAACTGCCTTTATTTCTTGGTTAAAGCAACTAGAATGCATGTTGCCAACATAACATAAGGCTAAAACATGGAAAACAACTTGGAGTAAAACAACATGTCCTAAAGTGTTATAATACACGTCCATACAGGGCCCTCCAGCTTTTCCACTTACTTTAGTCAAATCCTGACTCTAAATTTTTGGAGCAGTAAATATCAGGGGTATGGATCACTGTATGTCAGTCATGAGGTGGGCTGGCAAGCTATCCAGAATGTTCTGGGATTCCTGTCTATTCTTAAGGACTGCAACTTTCCCATTGGCATGAGGAAAACAGATGGGTTTTGTGTTGGTCACACTGTGATGAAGTGTTAGACTGCAACTTTAAACTTATGTTATAGTATCATTAAAAATAAATAACACCTTTGTTTTAGATTAATTTGAATGGGGTGCTTTAATAGCATTTATATAAATTCTTAGTTATTTATACACAATAATCTGTGTATTGGATGAAGTTAATTATCATGTAGTTATTTTTAAAAGGTAAGACATTTTATATATATATTTTAACTGTTCAGTGGCATAAGTTTTAGCTTCCAGCATTAACTCAAATAAAAACTTATTCTACAGGATGAATTAAAGAATTACGATCCATCAGATTAATTTCTCAGACATGTTTTATTCTCAGTTCAAACTCCCTTTTGCTACAGTGCCACCCACACTTTGCTGATATTCAGTTGCTTAAAAACAGACTGCTGTCAGTTGGTTTGCGTTACAAGTGTGTGTTTTGTTTCAAACAGCAAGGAGCACCGTTGGGGTTTAAAGGTCACATCCAGTCAGCGGATGGTTGGCCTTGCTGAAAAACACAAACAAAACAAGCAGATACATGCAAATCCAAAGTGATCTACATGAGAAGGAATGTTCTGTAGTAAGATTTATTCTCAAAGGTATTTGCTCATGTACAGACATGTTTACCATACGCACATACACACCTCAACACACACACACACAATAAAAAAAGTTGCACAAATGTAATTTTTTTTAATTGAATTCAGCTCACTTCAGACCTGGTGCTACAATTTCATGTGCATGTGTGCAACAACCTTAGTAAACAAACATCTTTTGCAACACCTGCATTGCTGAGATTTTCTTGTGAATACCAGCTACACGACTATCATTTACCACTCCATAATTATCCAGCTGCTTTTGAATGAAAAACTGTCATCTTCAATACTGAGAGACAACTCTTAGAGACAAAAACAAAATCTTAAAATGAACCTCGGTGCCTCCTTTAAAAATAAAATGTCTGCTGGTTCATTGAGCTTTTGGTCCACCAATTAACCTTTTTGTTATAGGCATAAACAAGCCCAGTAAGAAGAAATCATCTGTGACATTTTAATATAAACAAATGTTTGCTGTGGTCCATCACATGCTTTGTGGCATTAAAAAAAGAAAGCTGGTCATTATTCCAGCATTAATTTCTGTTTTTTTTTTTTGTTTTTGTTTTTTTTAAAGTCGATATCAAATAATTTTTTTTAAATGCCGTTTCCATAATAGGAATAATTGAACTGAATAAATTAGAATCCCATTCAGTGACTGTCCTAAAATCTGTTCCAACAAAGGCATTCAAAACTGTGACAAAATAGGAAAAAGCAATCAAACATAGACCCTGCAATTTAATGCATTAATTTCCACATCAAAACAAAACAACCAACCACCAACGGTATTATTTCTGTCCAAAGCTTTTTATCCTCCTGTCCATCTATCTCGATGTACTTGACCCATACACCCACCTCTACATATATTCAACACGCTCATTTTTAAAGTGCTCTGCAGTTGACATTTGGCTACAATTAAAGCTTATTCAGAAAAAAAACATCAATCCACAAGTAATCTCAAATTCCCGAGTTTCATTCCCACGCTCAGTGACACCGTCAGGAATCAGGAATAGCAGAATGTGATCGCTCCAAGACTTCAGTGAGTAATGTCCTTTCGTCTCACTCCTACATCCCATACACAAATGTAAACCTTTTCTTATGTTTTCTGGCCTCATTTGCTTTTCTTGTTCTTAAAGTTACTAAAATCCTATCATCACGCCCATATCTTCCCACTTTCATCTCTCATTTTCCCCCTTATCATTCCAAAAATGTTTAATCTTCACTGCAGACACTCCCTCTAATCTAATAGCTCATGTAGTATAGTGACAACAGCTGTGACATGGCAGGCCTTTTTCACATTTAAGTGTTGTACAATCCCTAAAAATGATGGGAAAACGGTGGATACTCCCTGTTTTTTCACTTTAGGGTGAAATAAATGTGTCCGCCTGCATGTATCCATTCATCTTTGTGATTTTGTGCTTATAGCATCTGGTCTGTGTCAGAACTAGATGGTTACAAAAAACAGAACACTGAGGAGGATTGGAACAATAGGAAATATACTGTAAAATATCTGAAAAAAAGAGCTTTTTTTATTTTCATTTTAAAATATATATTAGGTTTTGGTAAATACAATTAAACATTCTCCTTGCATAAATTACATTTTAATCTAGAATACTAATGTCAGATCTATTCTCTGTTATTCTGGAAAAAATAGGGCTAAATTGAATACTGTTCAATTATAATACTGTTTTTAAAATATGCTCAAATTAAACATGGTGTGTTGAGCAGTGGTATTTGATGTTTGAAGTTGGCATTACTGAAAACTTTGGTACATTTTTATTTCCGTCATCAAATTACTTTATAAATATATTTGAAATGTAGTACTTGTGTTTAAAATGTGCGCATTGCCAGTTTTTAAAATTTTAGCCCTTTGGTCACTTATGACCTTTTAAGTGGGTCTTGGAGCTCTTTCTTCAATGTCTCAAACAGATCTGAACTTTGGACACAGCGCCAGAATGTTCATCCATTTTCATCATAATCCTGACTCTGTAAAGAAGTTCATTCATCATGAACCCAATCATACAAACAATATTCTCACACACATGCACACACGCACATGGACAGACTCTTCCAGAGGAATGTCATTCCGGGGATGGCTTGATCCATCACAGATGCAGCTCCACACATATAAACACAAACACAAGAACACATGGTGCACATACCAAATTCACATGTGTATGCACATTCTTGCCAACATGTATGTCATTCCAGCTGCCTTACCCAACACTCATCCTCTATACTTTCAGACACAGTCTTACCAGCAGGAACTGTAGGCATTACCTAGTAATTGGACACTGCCTTGGCACAGGGTTATGAGTTCTGAGTTATTGTCAGGTTTGTCACAGAGTCAAGAGATTCTTTCTGAGTCTGACTCTGTTCAACAGCGACCAGCAGAGCTCACTTCTGCTTCAGAGACTTCATCTTCCCGGAATGAGCTGACAGATCTTCAGGAATTATACGTAGTCTTAGCAATAAATAAGAGAAGATTAAACAATGATGTTAGATACTTCCTAAAAATGGTGATGTATTAAATAAGAGTAGATATAACATTTGGTTTTAAGTTGAGATGTTTTGTTTTTTAATATGTTTGAGCATTTTCAAAAATTTGATCTGCATATTATATTATTGTGTTTTAATGTAAGAAAAGCCCGGTTTTTACATTCACTAACACCAATGCGTGCATCACCTAGATTGCAATCCACAACTTTAAGGCTGACTCCAATTTACAGATAGTAAATGTAAGATTTTTTTGTAAATTGTAACATCCATCCATCCATTATCTGTTACCGCTTCTTCCTTTCATGGTCACTGGTGCCCATATCCAGCAGTCACAGTGTGAGGGGTAGGGCTAACCTGGACAGGTCTCCAGTCCATCACAAGGACACACAGAGACAAATGAGACAAACAACCATTCACTCTCTCACTCACACCTAGGGACAATTTCGAGTTACCAACAGTCATGTTTTTGGTCTGTGGGAGGAAACCGGAGTACCCGGAGAAAACCCACACATACACAGAGAGAACATGTAAACTCTACCCAGAAATGTCCCCGGCTGGGATTCAAGTCATTCTGGCTGGGAGGCAACAGCTCTAAATGGTAACATGAACACTGTATTTGCATTTATCTGTCAGTCGGTCGGTCGATCGGTCGGTCGGTCGGTCGGTCGGTCGGTCGGTCAGTCATAAATAAATAAATAAATACAGTTGGCACTAAAAAGAAGACCAAAATCAACACAATAGCGCAGCAGAGCTGAACCCAACCCAATCCTTAGAAAAAATGACTTTAGTTAATTTCAAATCTGGGTTTTCTTACTTAGTTGTGTATTAGATGAACCTAGAAAGTATTAAAGTTGTGTCATAATTTCTGTCTACAGAATGTGCAAATCCAAAAGGAGAGTCTTGGTATTTTCTTTCTCCAAATTCTTGCTACTTCATTTGGAAGCAGTGAAGCATTCAGAGAGAGAATCTGTCACAGAGCAAACAGAAGGAGGAGGTTGCATGGCCTACTGCTTCCTGAAGGCTTGATTATCCTCACCTACACAGTTCCCATGTGGCTGCTCACCCAGTCTTTAAACGCTCCCCATACACACATAAAATACATCTATTTTCTTTTTCATTTTCAGCAATTTTCTGTGGCTTTGCAAGCAATAGTGATATAAAAGACTGCAAGCTCCTGAACTCGGGCTGAATGGATGGCACTCAGCCATAGTGCATTGTAGAGTTCAGCGATCAGATTGCCAAAAAAAAGAAAGACAGAAAAAAAACAAGTTTTACAAGTTCTATTTTTAAGCCAATTTGTCAAAGATGGAACACAGTGGCAGACATACGCGCTGTTTAAATGTCTATTCAGGCATCATGACTTTGAAAGTAAATTCGTCCAGGCGGTTTTGACTTCATGTAGAGTTGTTTTGATTGGCCGTCTAAACTGACTCCCCCGCAGTGGTCAATCACAATTTGTTTATGTAATTTTTAAGAATATGGTGTTTTGAAGGTGAATACCCACTGAGAATATTGATGTGAAGTCAGTGGTTTATCCAGCACTTTAGCAGTGCCTGTAGCCTGCATGAATAATGGGTTTTATGGTACAGGAAATTATTATTACTACAGCTCCTGTTTAGTTTGATGGACTACTTTTATGTCTTTTGTGCTTCATTAGATAGCACACAGTAAGAAGAGGTAGCGAAAGCAAGAAGAACTGTGAGATTCAGGTAATTTGTGGAAAATGAAAAGCTTTTAGGACCTGGTCTCATAAATATGAAAGCTTTTTGAAACATAGTGCAAAGTCACACATATGATTATCACAAGTACTGTCTGATTTAACATCTTTATTCATTTGCACACTTTGACAGATGGGTTTTGTCTTGATTCTCTGTGGCTTATAGCTCCTAGATTATTTGCTCACTTAAAGTTTCTTATCCCTATAGAGTTGATTTGTTCACATTCATGAAAATGTGAATTAGAGGGAAAATGACTGGCTGTACTCAGTGACTCAGCATGTTTCCATGCACTTTGGGAATGAAAAACTCTCTGAAGATGATTTGGAGAAGCCTGCAGCAAAATTCAGAAGGGTTTGTGAAGGATTGGACACGCACAGAACAACTGGATATGAATCTGTCAGCGAGCTCCAGGGCAGCTGTGACTACAATGTAGCTTACCACCATCAGTGTGTGAATGGGTGGATGACTGTAGTGTAAAGCACTTTGGAGTCCGTAGGGACCTGATAAAGTGCTACATAAGTACAAGCCATTTACCATTTACCATAGGAAAGGTCAAAGGGCATGACCATTTGTTTATATTTTAATATAATACATTTCTAAAGCTCAAACTAATTTATGTCATGGCAAGAGTTGCATTAAATTTATAAAAACAGGACTCCAAGCGGTTCAATGTTAAAAGCAGAAAATTTAGTAAAAATATATCAAACATAAATGTTGTTTTCTTCCACCCTCTTGACCAAATTATACCTCAATCACTTAAACACCCAGTTTGTGGGCTGTAAAATGTAATCTCAGGTTGGTTTTGTGCCAGTTGTTTACAGTTCCTGAAAGTCTCCATGCCAGGATCCCACAGTTGGGAGTCAGAAGTGCTTTGATCAAAACAGATTAACCTTTAACTGGGGAAATTATAGAATCTGTGTGCAATACATCCTGCATAAGGATTGCTTCTTAAATAATATGGCTAACAGATTTATGGAGGCATATCAGGGAAAGTTCATCACATCCGTTTGCATTACTAATCAGATTTAAATAAGTGCAGCACAGAAAGTCTCAGTTTCAGTGCAAAGTAAAACGTTCACAATTTGCTTCTCTAAAAGATTGTGAATATGGTGGGTTTTAACTTTGAAGTCAGTTTTATCAGAACGAATGATGAGCATACATTGTCAAGCATCATTTTCCAGAAGGGGTTTCCTACAACACAGAGACAAAAGGGTATCTCAGAGTTCTATCCTCATTACATAAACTTTTCTGGGAATAATAAAAGATGCCTCTGTGATGACCTTTCTCTTGCTGTTGCTGAAATATGTGGTTCCATTTCCTCTGTGCTTTGAGCCAGCTGAAAGAATGTCTTATTTCCTCAGATGTGGAGAGGTGGTGAAGGTGGTGGTCAGTGGTCAGCTGCTTGCACAATAAGCCATGGAGGTAAAAGATAAAAACTGCACTTTCTATGTGTCATAACATAATTTATATCAAATAAGAGGATATGAGAGCCAGTTAAGACAAAAAACATAGGATTTCATCTGACATTATTAGGAAGTCACACAAAAAGTCTAGAAAACTTTGAGCAGTTCACAACTTAATACAGCACTGACACAACCAGCAGACATAAAAACAAAAAAGAACTGTCACTGTGGATATAAATAGATTTCAATCCCAAACATACTGCTCAAATTTTACAATGAATTTAAATAATAGTATAAATGTTTGTGCTTTAAAAGGAAAAATAGTGAAGTTAAATCTTGTTTGGTAGACCTCTTCTCATTTACCTTCTTTTTAACGCTGACTCTGTTTTTGTTTTTTTGTTACACTGAGTAAAGATCTCCTGCTCTCACCTGGTGCCAGAACTCAATAATAATATGTGCTTCCAAAGCAGATCTCAGCGCTCAAGATGAGACAAGTTGCAGCTCATCTTCACCAAAGTTTGGCGGACTTTATCGCTATGAGGCAACCATGTAAAGTGCATGTTTAATGGAAGTTTTGAAAGCTCTTTGGCATAGTTGCTTGGACATTTTTCCTCCAGTTTGTGCAGGAAATGAAAAGCCATGAGGGGGTGTGGGTGAAAACTGTGCACACATTCTGCAGACTCTGTCACTTGGGGCCTGGGCTTGTCTCATCACAGCTGTTCCACGCCCACATACAAACACAGAGCAAGGAATATGAAGTATTCAAGCCAGCTACAGAAAACTCTGGCAAACTTCTCAGCCATGTGTTGCTAAAACCCAGAAGGAGCATCTGTGTCTGAGAGAATTTCATAATTTCCCTCGTTTATGACTGAATAATGTTTAATAAAGTAGACTTTACAGGAATTAAAAATGCAAGATCAAATTTAAAACAGTGCTTGTAATATTTAGAATGTTCATAGTTGAAATTATATTAAAGTCAAGAAGGCTTAAAGAAACTAAAAGGAAGTTACAGTATGTTGACACTGTTAAAAAGACATTTTGTGTATAATAGGCTTGTTTATTAAGTTCAGCATTTTATTTAAACCATGAGTTTTCACAGACACATTTAAAACATATTTTGATTTGTGTTTTTGTCAGCTTGTGCAGCCGTCCATGCTAAGCTGAAATTCAAACAGTAAAAACACAGACACTGATGTATAGAGGACAAAGAAGCATATATATATATATATCATATATATATATATATATATATATATATATAGCTATGTTTTATTTTTGAGAGTTTTAAATTCTCTAAATATTTTGCTTTTGGAATATTTTTTCCTATTATGAGGTAGAAAGTGGGTGTAGAAAAGAAACCTTTGGCTGTCTGAGAGACCATCTTGCACTTTTGAATCAGATCAGTGTTGACTCTGATATTTAGCCAAGACAGATTTGCACAGAAAGCATTTCAGGCATACTTTCCACATGTGCATTCAAATAAATATACCCCTATATTAATCACCCCAGCTGTTTAAACAGGTGGTGCAACAGCTCACACTTTGTTTTACTGCACTTTTATGTCAGAAAACAGAAAGACTAACGTACTTATAACACTGAACCTGCTGTTGCATCTTAAACATTAAGTTAAATAAAGTCCTTGTGAACAGGACTATAATGGTTGACTTCTCTCTCTGCACTCAGACTGTATGTGTTATTGCACTCCAACAGCTGTTTGTCAAAACTATTCAGGAAAAAAAGTTACATTTTAGATTATGTGAAAAGCCTTTATTAACAAAAAAGAAAACTTAAACTTTCAGTGTTGCAATACTGAACATCAACAAAAAACTAGTTCTCTACAGAACAATTGAAAGCCTTCGTTGGATTTGTTTCCCACATAGAGATGTAGCAAGATCTCAAAAGACTAAAATGTCATGAAATTTCTTGATCACATAAACTAAATACCTTGTCTCCTGACTGTCTGGTTAAACTTTTACTGAAGATGTGTCAAGCATCATAAATTGTTTGTGGGCTCTTCCTGTGTGCATGTTCTCCCTGTGTTTACGTAGGTTTCCTCCAAACTAATACAGATTGAGAACCGGGAGATTTCCTGGTGACCCAGCTGCTGCCTGGCCCGCTCAGTGGACCAAAGGCTCAGGTCGCACTTGAATTTAAAATAAAAGCAATTTGTGCCATTAGTACGGTTCACTCTGCTTCGCTTACACCCACAGAACAGAGCAGCGGCACAAGGAAAGGCAGACACACCTCCTCGATGGGCCCCTCGCCCCCTCCCTTTTCTCTCTGAGGCTCTCTGTCACACACGCACGCACGCACGCACACAAACACACAGACCGAGCTGCCTGTCTTCTGTAGCATAAACAACAAGGTGAATCCTGAGTGCAGGCTGCTTCAGGAACAGGTACTGTCAGGCTCATTAACAGCTGAAAATGTTCGTCTTTTGGTAAATCTTTTTATTTACAAAGAATCAAAAAATAAGTTAAAAATTTCTTCATATGAATGTTTTTTATATATAATGTCAGTGCAGTTTGTTAGGTCACACAGTAACCATTTTTTCAGGATTGACACAGACACACACACACACAGTCATGTATTGGTATCTTTGTGAGGACTTACCGTTGACTTCCATTAATTTCTACAGTCTAACCCTGACCCCTGACCCTAAACCTGACCTCACAGGTCCATACTTGACCCTAATCTGAAACTTAGTTCATACCTGAGCCCTAAACCCTAACCACTATGTCACAAGTGACGTTTTCCCTTGTGTGGACTAGGCAAAAAGTCCTCACAAGGGTAAAATGTCTTCACAGGTATAGTACAGTGTCAAAAATGTCCTCACAAGGATAGCTAAACATGCCCCGCACACACACACACGCACTTCTCCTCCTGTCTTCCCAGTGTCAGTGTCAGGGTTCCCTCAGTGGGTCCAGCAGACATACGGACCACTGAGGTTAAGTGCAGCTTCGAGGGAAATCCAGCTGTGATGAAAGACAAATCACATAAGCCACCAGTCTTAGGGCAGGTTGGCACCACAGGAAGCTTTGATAGATGTTGGTGGAGAGAAGCCTTGGTCAGCATCACTGATGTGAGAAGAGTATTATATTGTCTGAGAACAGATACGAGTATGCAACACAAATAACTCTGAAAAAAGAAAATATTCCAATTTTTACAGTGCTGAGGCAATTTAGAGCAATGACATTTTTTTCCACACAGAATCAAGTTTTGATCTGCTCTAGACTCTGGGTGTAAAGTTATCTAAATCAGATTAAAGCAGCTCTTTCTTTTCTCTGAGTTGGCAACCAATTTGTCATTGTTCAATGATTTTATCAGAAAAAGAAATGTTGCTTCAACAAAGTCTCCAGTGATTGTTATGTAACCATTCAGTGATCAAATATTGTCACTGAATGTGAGATTTCTTGTGTGAGAGCAACAAAAAAACTAAAGAGTGACGAAACAATAACTGTTCTAAAATGATCAAAAACTATTTTATTTTAAAATTCATCATGTAGTTCAATGTGTCACTTGGATTCATTTATTTAAATAATTATGTAAGAATGGAATTGTCATGTGAATTTATTTGAAAAATTGAAACAGAAAGTAAGCTCATTATTTTGTACATATAAAATATACAAGATGTACTACAAGAATTAATCTCTCCACCACATCAAAACCACAAATGAACAAAACATAGATACAAAAACTGTTTTTTCTTCTTAAAAGGCAACAAGTTGTTTGAAGAAGTTCCAAATGATGAAATGACTGGTTTAGAGTTCAAAAAAACTTCTGTCTTTTTTTTTCTTTTCCTCTCAAACCCAGCAGGTCAAGGCAGATGGCCGCCTGTCCTGAACCTGGTTCTGGTTCTGGTTCTGCTGGCGGTTCCTCCCTGTTAAAAGAAAGTGTTTTCTTTCCACTTTCGCCAAAGTGCTGTTGGGGTTGGGAGACTGAGACAAAGTGATTGAATGCAATTTGCCGGCTTCCTTCCTTCGATAGATTTTTGTGCAGTACCCTGAGATGACATTTGTTGTGACTTGGCAAAATATAAATAAACTAAATGGATTTGAATTTTAAAGCTGCATCCAAAAAAACATTTTTTGAGCTTTTATTTTTTATGTGACCATTGGTTGAGCTGAGGTATAACAGCTTTAAAGTTTTTCAGCTTTGAGTGTTTTTATTTTACATAATCTGTATTCTGTTTCCACTAAACAACTATATCACTTTATGTCACTTATTCATGATCCACCAAAACTGAATGGAGAATTTGACTTTATCCTGAAAAATTATGAATTAAAAAATACATAATAACTGTTGAGCATCTAAAGTGTTTTTTAAAAGAATCATAAACAGTAACAGCAGGCAATAAATGCATTTAAAAATATATTTTACAATAAAAGCTTTTTTCTCTCTTTTTTGTCTTTGCAGCTCATTCAAGTCATTTTTATATTTATAGTTCAAAGTGTGACTCACAGACAGCTTACATTCCTTATAATAAAATTCTTCTCTGTGTACATCCATATAAAGTGATGATCTGTCACTTTGAAAGTGAAAGTCTGTGACTCAGTCACACAGTCTTCCTCCACCAGACTTCCTGATTGTGGAAACCTTTCAATGCAAACACACCAAGTTATCCAGTTATTTTCTGCTATTTTGTTCTGAAAATTCCTTTTTTTGAAGTCTGATTCAGAAATAATGGCTTCAGAAAGACAAGCTGAGGGGCAAGACTGTGTGTGCTTTGTGTTTGAATAGTAAACTGCACAGCAGGGAACACAATTCCCACCCTGCAGGCAAGGAGGCTAATCTCCCAATTAGCTATTTAGTATGCTCATTAAAAACAGCAAAGGCAAATCTCCTGGAATAATACACAAAAACAAATGAAAAAAATGTATTTCTAATAGATTCTTTAAGGAAAGCTGCATGAGTCGGGTAGCGTCATTACAGTATGAGCAAACATCAGGTTCTTTGAAGTATCTGGTTTCAACAGAAGCACTTCACTGTGGTTGTCCACATCACATTTTCTACTGCACACTTGAATCCTGTGGAGCTTTATATATTTATTATGAAGCTAATCTGTTTGAATTTCACAATTTGAGGTTGTTGTTTTTTACATCAAAAGCTACTTATGTTGTAAAAAGGCATCAGTGAAAAATAAAAAAATGCTATTAATATTTTTCTAACTGGAAAATTTCCAATGATCTCAGTGGGAGAAAATGTCTCTACTTGTAATATTCACTGTAAAGAAACTGATTTTGGGTCACTTCTGTTCTCATTGTATGTACTTCCTTTGTGTCAAATCTGAATCTCAGTAATCTTGCTACATCAGTTATTTTCAGGTGTCCCTGCCCTTGAATTGAAACATGTCTTCAGCTGTCATTCCTACTGTAAGCTGTCCTCAAGATGAGAAATTGAGAATAACCCTAATCATAAAGTAAAAACTGTTTAAAAATTATAACTTAGACAGAAGTAAGTAGTGGACGTAAGGGCTGATGAAAAACAAGTCTGTTTGTCCTAAACAAATATCAAAACCAGAATGAGTTATTTTTGAGTGTGAAAAAGTGCTAAAGTACCCAGTGATGTAACTTGGAGAGAAAGAAAAGAAAATACAATTCCTTTACTCTTTAATTTAGGGACATTCCTCCGTCAATGATGACCCCGCCTCAGGCAGCTTAGAGTCAGCCTGCAGTCAGGGTCATGAAAAACAAAAGTCGTCTCTGGCCTTTGGGCAAATGGATGACCCTGACAACCCTGCAGGCAAAGTTAACTTGGTGAAAGAGAAAAAAAAAACCTGAGAAACTGCAAGAATGACAAGGTGATTCAATCCCTCTATTGTTGCATTCACCTCCAGCAGCTTACAAAGCCAGATTGACAGCAGTTTACCTCTCTGTGCCTGACATGTCTATCATTCCTGTGTGAATTCCAAACATAATGTTCCATCACAGATGAGCTTTACCAACACTATCAATGACAGCACATCCAGAACCTCATCTCTGCTTCGGTCCTATAATGCCTGACAGAAACTCTGAGGTGCTGAATGACTTGCCTGAATAATTCTGCAGTGATTTTGCTGCAATATTTAGAAAAAAATACATGTATGTGAAGCAGTTGAAAAGGGCTGTGGAGAAGTTGAATGTGAGTAATCTGTTCAGATGTTCACGGTTCTAAGCTTTTTAAACGTTGAATGTTACTTCCTGTGTTGTAGGGGAACGTAAGCATTCAAGGTAAAACTGATTTGATTGTAGTTTTTGTTTGTTGTTTGTAAGCAGGCCAAGTATATTCAATAAACACTTTTTTTAAACAAATAACGATGCATATACATGAACCTTTTTGTAAAATTTTTATTTGTTGGAAAACACAAGCATCAAAGCAGCTGTTTATATTTCGACCTTCAGTTCAGCAAACAGCTGACTCAGTTGTAGTTAATCAGGAGTAGATGTGCTGTACATCCAATAATTACACTCAGAAAGCGACAAGATATAAAAAAGAGTGATAACATAAAGATGTTTATTGTTTCCCGTGTCTCCAGACAGTTTGTTGTACACAGTATAACCACTTACTTGCTAAAAATACAGCCATTGCATTTGGAAATACATAATTTCACAAACTTTTGAATATTTTTTCAACAAAAATGTGTCACATTCAAACTAATAGAAATCCAAAATCCAAAACACTAACTCATACTGAAGAAATTCTCTTACATTTGGGAAAGAAGACCCTTGCAGTGAGAGGAGTGGAGGAAGTCAGTAAAACAGGCAGGCTACAAAAACAACCTGTCTGAGTTACAGACAACAAATTCATTCCAACTGTGAGCGGCTCACCTGCACTATCCGAGGCAATGGAGCAGAACAGATACCACTACAGGCACAAAACAATCTGCTTTGTCAGATACAAACACAAGTTCTATTTTTTTTTTACCTCTGTCAAACTTACAATCCACCAGAAATGTTCTGCACTTCTCTGAAACACAGCCACAGATGAAGTTTCCACTTTTAATAAATGAATTCATTTGTTACAAAATAGTATGTTCAGAAAACTACAAAAGAATATTTTTGCCAAATGGATAACAAAACAGCAGCAGAACAAATAGAATGAAAAGTAAAAGAAGCCCTTTTGAATATTAAACTCATTATAAACAATTACATTTAAAGCATATCAGAAGGTTGAGACTCAGATGTCTGTACAGCTTAAGGAAAAAGAAAATTTAAAAGAAGCGTCTCATTTAAAATGGTAGAAAAACCAAAACGTCAAACACGAGACAGTCTAATATATTGTCTAACACTGATACATGTATTATGCAGCATTGACTCTTCTACAGGTAACTTAAACATTCACACACGACCAAAGATCCAATTTAGCACATGTACCCATGCAGTCGGGACTTGTTTAACACCCTTGTTTCTTTATTTGTAATAAAGACCAAACAGCAGATTTACCTCCAGAACTAGCCAGAGAGCAAGAGGTCTAAATTCAATGTTAAGTCCATGGGAGTTTTGTTTAGTGATTTAGTTGCAGCGACTAAGCTAATGACTGACATGCAAGGTTAGCGGGTCATATGACTAACAGCAAGGCCATTGGGTCAAGTACCGGCAAATCCATAACATCTGGAGGCAAGAAATCTTGGGTCTTATCTTGAGCTTTAAGTTTGTTATGCAAGATCTGAATTACAGTTAACAGCAGGTTTTATTTTATGTCTGATGTGATTGTAGCTATTGATTGGTCAAATATACAGGAGCAGATGCACAGCTGGTTCATGTTGTGCTCTGGCGTCAGGCCTACTCTCTCAGGATTGTGTGTGTGGGTGTAAATCCTGAAGGAGATGTACTTTCCAAGTTTTGTTTGACCGAGTCATGATCATGGGTTGGGCTTGGAGCTTTCCTTCCAGCAGCAGAGACTGGAAACAGATGGGATGAAGAGCTGCATACACTCAGCAGGGATTCAATTTGCTTTCTTATGTTTTACCTCCCTTGTGTCAAACTGGTGGGGTTTCCCAGGTCTGGCTGTTAATCAGCCATTTTGATTTTACTCTTCTTTCTGTTCATACCTTTTACAATATTTTTTTGTTCCTCTTTCTTGTGCTGGTCTTGTTTTAGTTCTTCTAACTCAAATCTTTGGTCCTTCTCGGCTCACTTCCCTGCAGTTTTCTCTCCTGCAGGTTTCACCCGCCATTCCTGTTTTTTTCCTGTAATGAATCTTCTCACATTTCTTGTTGTTTTTCTCTCGTAGTCTCTCGTCTCTCCGTATCCCATCTGCAAATCTAGCTTTAAAATTATTTTTCTCTCCTGATCCTCTTATTTCCATTCCTCACCCACTTCATCCTCACACAAGAGCTCATGGAATGACAGGATAACATATGAAGCTAATCATTCCTGGGAGTGGCACTGGAATCTCTGTTTTTTCTGGTCCCAGGATTCTGTTTTCCAAGTCTGTTTTTCTTTATCAGATCTGTTTGTTATGAGCAGGGAAGGGTTGCTGCAGTTACTAAATACAAATCATAAGTCATAAGATAGTGGAATATTTAGTAATTGATGTGACTTAGATTAATAGTTTAACATAACTTCTGCTAAAAATAACTGAAATAATGTAAAAAGAAAACTGGTTTAATTTGTGTAGTCACGCTCCTTTGTGTTGGAATCAATCTAAATGAAACGCACCTTCAGTTTATTAAGGCTTGCATTCAAAAACCTATCCTTTGGGCTACTGTTTTCACAAAATAAATGCAAAAGCAAGTAAAAATCCTCACAAGTGTTTGTGTTTCCAAAACAGCCAGGAGTGGATAAATTGTTTTTTTATCTTTTCATCTAAATTCATCAGTGTCTAAACAAACCATAACAGCTGTCACGTTGTGTTAAAAAGCATTAGTTTGTTTCTCTGGAGACAAAGACGTTTACAACCCTCTGTGGGATGGTTCTGAACATTCGGTGTCATGGTAAAATATAAAACTAAACTCTTTTTTTTCTACTTAGGGTTCTTAAATACTCATTGTAATAAATTATATAATATTTGTAGCAATCAACATAACTCATTATTTACTGTGTATAAAACGGACTATTTAATGTGCTTTAATTTAATGTGTTTTCCTCAACTAAGACATACGGAAGCCAAGAGCGGACGTGGTACGTATAAACTTTTTTTCTGATGGTTTTCTTGAGATAACGTGGTAATTATGTCGTTAATTGTTATCTTGAGAAAACAACGATCATTTTCTCGAGATAACGAGTGAATTTACCAATGGTTTTTTGAGATCACAGTCTTCTTTACAAGGGAGACCACTTATAATTTTTATTTTTATTTATCTTAATTAGCCTACATAAATAGCATAGGTGACAGGTAAATCCTAATGACACCACATCGCTGGTCTGATGATTTCTTGCACAAACGCTCCACATTCCATGTTTGATTAATCATTTATTTTATCGTCCCAGTCTGATGTGGAATTTCAAAATAATAGCTCATCAAAATAACAATATAATAATCTGGTATTCGCCAAAGTTGCCCTGCTTTTTGCTGGAAAAAAACCTGTTTCCAGTGACTTCTCTCACTTCGGAATGACACAGAGACATCTCTCAGGATCAGGATGAAATTACCTTTGTGTA
>JAVKLF010000064.1:598586-611683 GCA_034783495.1 Millerichthys robustus | reverse complement strand
CACACACACACACACACACACACACACACACACACACACACACACACACACACACACACACACACACACACCTCTTGTAAAGGGTTGTGTGTAAACATGGACGATATGATTATAACCCTTCCTCCAGGGACAACATTTTAAGCAAACTCCTGATTGACTTGACTTAACCCCCCCTGGTTCCTGCCGTGGGGGAGTGTCCTCTTTCTTTCCATATAAAGCCCAGCGCGCGCCTGTCAGCCAGAGAGAGCGTGCAGCAGAGAGGAGCGCAGTGACACAAAGGAGAGCTGTGACTGGCACTGTTTGAAAATTAAACGCTTGTTTTGCTGGATTTTGCCTGAACTGAAAAGTGTCTCGAACTGTCTGAGTTGTAACATGAGTGGAGCACTTTCGTGGAGTTAATCGGACCTTCGTGTTGAGTTTACCGTCACTTTTTAGGCGCACAGAAGGAGCCGACGATGGAGAGGAGCATCCCGGGATGGTGCGCGCTCATATTCCCCCTCATCCTGCACGGGACGTGCTGCATGGCGGCCAAGGAGCTCCAGTGCCAGGAGATCTCTGTCCCTCTGTGCAAAGGCGTCGGCTACAACTACACCTATATGCCCAACCAGTTCAACCACGACACGCAGGACGAGGCTGGCTTGGAGGTTCACCAGTTCTGGCCCCTGGTGGAGATCAAGTGCTCCCCGGACCTGCGCTTCTTCCTCTGCAGCATGTATACGCCAATCTGTTTGGAGGACTACAAGAAACCGCTGCCACCATGCAGGAGCGTGTGTGAGCGGGCCAAAGCCGGTTGCGCTCCTCTCATGAGGCAGTACGGCTTTCCGTGGCCGGACCGGATGAGGTGCGACCTGCTCCCGGAGCAAGGCGACCAGGAGACGCTGTGCATGGACTACAACCGGAGCCAGACCACCACGGCTTCCCCGGTCTTAGCCAAGCCCACGAACCGACCCCTGAAGCCGTACAACAAAAAGAAGAGCGGCTTCGGTCGAGGATTCCCAGGGAAACACAAACCTGGCGGCGCGCCTCCGTGTGAAACGGGATGCTTCTGCCGCGCGCCCATGGTGCCGGTGAGTGGAGACGGACACCCGCTCCACAACCGTGTCAAAACGGGACAGATCAGGAACTGTGCCATGCCGTGCCACAACCCTTACTTTACCCAGGAGGAGAGGACTTTCACCTCTTTCTGGATCGGCCTCTGGTCCGTTCTCTGCTTCATCTCAACTTTTGCGACTGTGGCAACTTTTCTTATCGACATGGAGAGGTTTAGGTACCCCGAACGGCCCATTATCTTCCTCTCTGCCTGCTACATGTTTGTGTCAGTCGGATATATTGTCAGGTTGATTGCTGGGCACGAGGAGGTCGCGTGCAGCAGAGAGAACGGCGCAGAACACATCCACTATGACACGACCGGTCCTGCGCTCTGCACCATCGTTTTCCTGCTCATCTACTTCTTCGGCATGGCCAGCTCTATCTGGTGGGTCATCTTGTCCCTCACCTGGTTTCTGGCCGCAGGGATGAAGTGGGGCAACGAGGCCATAGCCAGTTACTCTCAGTACTTCCACCTGGCTGCCTGGCTCATCCCCAGCCTGAAGTCTATCGCAGTTCTAGCTCTAAGTTCTGTGGACGGGGACTCCGTGACGGGGATCTGTTATGTGGGGAACCAGAACCTGGATAACCTGCGGGGGTTTGTGCTGGCCCCGCTGGTCATCTACCTGTTCATCGGCACCATGTTTCTGCTGGCTGGGTTCGTGTCGCTTTTCCGGATCAGGAGCGTCATCAAGCAGGGGGGCACCAAGACCGACAAACTGGAGCGGCTGATGATTCGGATCGGAGTTTTCACGGTCCTGTACACAGTTCCGGCCACCGTCATAGTGGCGTGTTACTTCTACGAACAGCACAACAGACAGATGTGGGAAATTACGCACAACTGCACCTGCCTGACGGACCCGAGCAGGCAGAGGCCGGACTATGCCGTGTTCATGCTCAAGTACTTCATGTGCCTCCTGGTGGGGATCACGTCGGGGGCCTGGATCTGGTCCGGGAAAACGCTGGAGTCCTGGAGGACTTTCTGCACGCGCTGCTGCTGGGGGAGCAAAGCCTCCGCGGGCTCCATGTACAGCGACGTGAGTACAGGACTGACCTGGAGGTCCGGGACGGCCAGTTCTGTCTCCTGTCCCAAACAAATGCCACTGTCCCGGGTCTGAACAACAGGAGAGGGTGGGCGAGGGGATTACAGGCAAATGCAGCTCCTTTCCTCATTTAAAGGCTCAAATAGGGACATAAGATTGTATTTTATTAATTAGTGAATCCGAGTCTCCAGGCAGCCACAAAACATGAAGCCTCTCAAATGTGAACTATTTGAATTTATTTCCCATTGTGGTTTGAAAAGTTACAAAAGTCACATCCCTTCTTTGCCTTAGAACTGGAGGGGGGCTGCAGGAGGGAGGACTAATTGTGTTGGGATTGTCCATCAGCCTGTTGTAATTAGCACATTAATGAACGCCTAATGGCTTCTCTTTTAAATAATGAGGCCGTCAGCAGCGGAACAATGCACCTGACTGCAGAGTCTTATCTGGGCTTATTTGAATGTTTGCAGCTGAGATCCCCCTGGTCGATTGGTTACATTTTAGTTTATTAACTCACACAGAACCTTTGAATCTCAGCAAAATAACCTCAACTTATTTAATTCACCTGTTTGGAATACATCCATGGTTCTGTTTGTGAATACTGAGATCATTTTTTTAAACTATTCATCAAGCAACCATTTTTACACAGATTTCTGCGGATTATCTGGAGATCTTGATGTTTCCTGATCCATAATGCCCCCCCACCGCGCAGAAAAATTGGCATTTCTTTTTTCTTTCTTTTTAAACTGCTTCAGATTATTTGCTTACATTTCTTGATTTATTAGAACACAACCTGATGTGTTTTATAACCAAACACAAAAACAACTCGGTACTGTAGCCTATGTGTAAAATCAAATATGTTCACTACACAATTTTTTTCAAAATTAAAACTTGTCCCAAAGTTAAACATTTAAACGGAATTTCACCCAAAAAATACAGTTTGAGTGCAGATTGTTTGTGTACTTTTAATGAATCCCACTGGGTAACTTCATTCTTTTATTAATGTGACTGTTGGGGTTTACAGGTGAAACTGTTTTTCTTCTAAACTGTGAAGAACCATCGTGTCTTAAACATCACATTCACACCAAGACTCCTCTGCTGGAGACGAGGCCAAAGCCGGCCTCTCTTCATTAATCAATGCCTTAAGCTCATACGGGTTGCAGAAGCATGTAAAGTGTATTTATATAATTATTTTTGTACATAACTTGTACATTTGTATATGTAATTTTACAAGACTGTAAATATGTATAATTTCCACTTTAATAGAAAACTTTATTTTGAAAATAAAATCTCTTTTAATGAATGTTTATTGGTTATTTGTGGTTATTCCTGCAGAAAGTTTCATTTGAAAATTCTAAATGTTTTTTAATTCAATGTGGGCTATATTATAAAATGATTTGCTGTGCAATAATTAACTTGTGACATATTATTCACTTCTTTTCAATTAAAGACCTGGATTTTACCTGTGAAATCATCCCACAGGTTTTTTTATTTGCTTCACACAGACATATAAATAGTAAAGCAATATAATTCTGCACCTCTGGTTATCATTTCGTTTTTGAGGGGGGGAAGCAAAAATGTGACAAATCTATGACTGGTCAACTACATTTTGCTTCTTTTTTTAACTTTCAGGTGAAAAGCTCAAGTTACTCTTGATATATTTATTGCAGCGGTCTGTTTGCATGGAGCTTCTAATTAGGATGTCAAACATGAAGAACAGGCTTGTAGCTGCAGGATAACTACCTCTTCACGTGTGGACAGGTAATTACATCTGTTTGGTGTGTGGTCCACTCAAGGTCTGTCCATCAACTGCTGCTCAGAGTTTAGTGTAATAATGTTTCATGTTTGTTCTGTGTTTACGTTTTATTGAAAACTAATTTCTGTTTTCAAATTTTGTTAGAATGAGAGTCATTTTTAACTAATTGCTGAATATAAATAAATCAGGAGAGTGTCAGACCGCGAAAATGATGCTTTGCTACCACCTTGTGGTGTATCTAGTAAAAATCAGCCTCATAAACTTTACACATTAACTTTTAAACATTAACACAACTTTCCTAATTTAAAATGAGATCTTCTGCCACTATATAAATACGATACTGTTCTAATTTTATAGTTACATCAAAATATAATATAGAAAACTTGCCAGAAACAGCAGTTTGACAGGTCTTTTTGCACACGAAGACTGCCAGAAGATAAAAGTTAAAAACTTGATCATCTTTACTTTCTGTGCAGCAAGTTCATTAAAAAGTAAAACTGGATCTATTTACAGCAGACAAACAAACTCTAGCAAGCACCCGACTCGAGAACCTTCAGTTAATCGTCTAATTTTTAAACATTTTCAGTCAATAACTTTTTGAAATCACCTTCAAAAGTATATATATTTTATCTGTAAGCTGTTTCATTGTTATTTTCCTGCTATTTAAACTGTGAATTGTTGTGTGTAAAATGTTCACACACCAGAACAATTGATCAGATTTTTCTCATTCCAGTGGTTGTTGCTCTGCCTCTGCTTGTTAAACACAACACATGTTCCCTTCCTCTTCCACTGGACACATGTGTGCATAGTTGTGTCGTGGCAGAAGTTCGAGACAAAAAGAATGGAGGAAATGGGTTGAGAGGTCATGCCTGATCCATCTCCTGCCAACATAAACAAAGCACTGACTTGTCAGTTCAGAAAGCGTTCTTCTCTGACGGATCCTGTTGGTGAAATCCAGAGAATCCATTAACTCCAATTAGGCTGTTTATGAATGAAGTCTTTGTCTAATGATCTAATTCGATGTCTGAATGTGATTAGTTAAGAATAAATCATGTTAAAATGTCCGAACAGCTTATGCACGACAAAAGGTCACAAAGGAACTGAAAGATATATATACAAAGCAGGGTGGGAAGAATTCAGCTGTCAGTAACAGTTTTTCACACATTATGGCTGATTTGTTTTACACAAGCAGACCCAAGTGACAGGTCCTGGGATGACAAATGATCTCGTTCATTTCTGGCCCAAAGCATCATGGGATCAACCAACATGATGCACTATAAATATTTTATACGACTTTATTTTAAGCCAAAGTCCCAAAAGTTCCTCTAGTGCCAAAATACGAGTAACAACTTAATGTTTGTGTATTTTATGTACAAAGTTCTAAAGATCCAAATTAACCTTTTGCTTTGCAATGAAATTTAAATAATGCAACTGAACAAGATTTTTCTCATCTTTAAACTACAAAATGCAATGCAAATAAAAACATAAGGTAAAATACCTTAGGAGAAAATAAACTATTGTACATCTTTGAAACATTGGATGTTAAAGAACGGTAAATATTTGACTTTCTCTCTTTTACAAGTTGAAAGGTAAAAACTCTGAGTGCTGCTGAGAAGTCATTTGAGCTGGGTGGGCTTGATTTGGGTCATGGCCAAGTCTGCAGGAGGTCAGAGGTCACGTCAGTGTGTGTGTGTGTGTGTGTGTGTGTGTGTGTGTGTGTGTGTGTGTGTGTGTGTGTTGTTGTTGTTGTTGTTGCTGCTCCCTCAGTTATCCCACCAACAGCTGCATCAACAAAGTGACTCATGAACTGAACAGAAGCCATCTTGACTACTGTTCTAAAGTTAAACAAATCTTCAAATCTTCTTTTAGGAAACCTCAGTTAAAGTGTGTGTCTCACTTATTCAGTCAACAATCAGTAACTAATGCTGTCCAGACCGTTGTTCAGACATTTCCTCAGATCACTCCTGGTTAAAAGAGCATCAGTGTCCCCTGATTGTTGTGCTCATTATGCTTTGCTCTTTCTTTTTTTACTTATTTAGTCTTTCAGAATCTCACTGTTCTTTCCCCATGTCATTGCTGTTTTCAGTAAGGCAACAAAACACACAAGAAAAACACAAAAAAGAATTTTATTTACATTTGGATTAGATATAAATTTAGAGTGCATTTGATTTGGAAACCTAATAATTATAATGATGATTTCAACAACAAAAATTAATGTAAAGGTTTTTCATAAACAAACACCAGGTGGCACAGAAAAAGACCTTTTGGATATTTGTGATTCATTTAAATGGCTAAAAGAGGAAATGTAGATGAGCTAAAAGCAAAACACAACTAATTCCTTGACTGTTCCTCTAGATGGCAACATGCTGTCACGTTCTTGAGACTTAAAAACTGTTCAGACCACTTTAGGGTATAAAAAAACAGGATTCAGAGACTTCATAAACATAAATTATCTTAAAGAAAAAAAAACACAAACCAGGTGACAGAATCATATCATTAAAACTTTTGTCCCATTTGGGACAAAAGCTGGTACACATGTGGAAAGTTTCGATTTCAGAAAGAGTTTGTTTTTGTAGGTTAAAGGTCAGTCTGGTTTATGAGGATCAGTGAGATGTAAACATTATGAAGACATTTTTATAAACAACTGACGGTTCAGACTTTTTAAAAAATTATTGTAACACTGTTATGGAAATTCACACAAAACGTAATTTAATTAGCTAACACAAGTTTGTATTAATACTGATCACAGCTAAATCAAACCATGACTCATCATTTCACCTGGAAACACATCTGCAAAGTATTTTAGAGACATTGAACAGTTTACAAAAACTGCAAAACTCAGATTAACAACACAAAAGTTAAAAAGTTGTAAAGAAAATCTTTGCATTCTTCACCAGCTGATTGTACATTCTCTGAAATGAGGTTTGTTTGTTTGTTTTTTCTCAAATGTGTTTCATGTTTGGTCATATCTTGTAGCCAGCAGCACACTGACACAAAGTTTACTGTCTGTCCAAATCAAACATAAAAATAATAATAATAATAATAATAATAATAATAATAAGAAGAAGAAGAAGAAGAAGAACAAGAATAAGAATAATAATAATAAGAATAATAATAATAAGAAGAATAAGAATAAGAATAAGAATAAGAATAAGAATAATAAGAATAATAAGAATAAGAATAATAATAATAATAATAAGAAGAAGAAGAAGAAGAATAATAATAAGAATAAGAATTTCAAGTGAAATCTTTTCTTTCTCTGTGACACAGTGTCAGTGTGTTTTTCACACACTGACACTGAGGTGACTGAGCTTTGGCGACTTTCTGATCCATGTTCCCAGACCTCCAGCCTGCAGAGAGCTGCTGAACTGCTGCACCGCCCTCTGGTAACGCCCAGCAGCCATCTTGGAAGAAGAATACATTGCTGTGGTGCCGTCAGGGCTCAAAACGGGTCCATTTAACTGAAGAAGAAAAACAGACAAGCTGTGGGACCCCAACTTTTGGAGATCTACAGAAATATTCTATCCAACTCTGTGCCTAAATTGGGAAAAGAAAGGCCTGCCAGAGCCTGGCTTTACAGTCAAACATCCATTTTATGCCATATTAGACTAGATACTAGACATATAATGCCAACCAGATAAAAACAGTTCAGACATATCTCTATCAGTGTAAATATGTGTTTGTATCTGTGTGGTTAGGAATGCTGCAACAAGAGCAAATCATTTCTCTCTCTTTGATTGTCTTACCTTCTCCTGCAGTCTCAGCCAGCAGGTGAACAGGGAGCGTCTGCAGAGCCGTGACAGAGTCCCAGAGTCTCTTCTCCTTCCTGTGGAGGTGTTGACCTCCTCCAGGCCTCCATCACCGGAGTTCCAGTTCAGGCTAATGTTGGATGCCCTTCCTGTAGGCTGAACCTCCCTGCTGCTCAGACCTGCGTGGAGGATTAGAAAGACTTTGGTGTTTTGTCAAAAATCATGTATTTTCAGACTCAATAATAAAGTTAAAGTTCATATTAACATTTGATTATTTGCATAATATTTATTTCTCAATAAACAGCTTAATTGATTTGTAGACCAAGTTTGGGTTTCCACCCATCTAAAGTCCTACTTTATTTAAGCATTACTGAACTTGAAGTTCATTCTTTTAAATGATGAAAATAATCAGTTTAAATTGTCATGTGGACTTACAGCCAAGCAGCAGCTGCTGTCGTCGGTAGGACAGGGGCAGGTGTTTCATGGGTGCCAGGCGGCGTGCCATGACTCTGCCCAGGTGACCCGTGTGGCTCGGCGTTCCCACCGTCAGGCTGCTCAGGTAAATTGGCTCCACCAGGTGAGACAGCAGAGCCCCCTGGAGGCCCACAACACTCCACCTTTAAAGACAAACTGTTTATATTAACTAAATGAGCAGAAATATGAGAATAAGTGAGTCATTCTCCAGCTGAGAAAAAAATGAAGTGATGAATTTATAATTCAAGTAATGAGTTAAGAAAACAGAAACTTTCTTTGAAACCCTAAAATATATAACTTAAAATTCGCTCAGATTTTACAGATCTATGATCATTTCAGTTACATTTTTAAATATAAGGAGGATTACTTATTAAACTCACTTAGCCATTTTATCTGTGCAGGACATGCTGATGATAGGTCTACCCTGCGACACACCATCCCAATTCTGATTGGCTCTCTGTGTCCTGACGGGCAATGTCCCCTCACCACCGTTCACCTTCACCCTGAGGTGAGAGCAAAACCTCCTGCTGGGATCTGACAAATAAAAGAAAACCAGTTTATAGGCTTCAAATCTGCTGAAAATCAACAAAGTAAACATTTTAAAGGGTAAAATATGACTTTAAAGTCCATTCAAAACGATTGTGTTTGGAGAATACAACAGCTAAAAGGGTTTAAAATGGGCTTAACTGTGTGCTTCAGAATTATTTTGTTCTAATAAGTTGTTTGTCTCACATGCAGCTGTGGTCTCGTAGGGGCAGTTGAGTCGAGCATCTCCACACGGTGATGAGCTGACATACATGTGGAAGCGGACACCATCCTGCAGTCTGAAGCCTCCACCGCAGCCTTTATTTGGTACAAAGACTAATGGTTCTTCACCCTCTGCTGGATTACTACAGAGAGGAAAAACATTAAAAATGTTTTTATCACGTCTGACAGAAACAGAATCATTGAAACAAATATGATAACTTTTAAATTCATATTAAAGTATTGTTTAGCTAGTTCACTTGTTGACTCTAAAATTTTGGGTTTAGATGTTTTAGAGAAATTCTGATTGTACCACAGCAGCAGCTCCAGCTGAGTGTAGAAGAATCGAAGCAGTGCTCGTCGGCTAAGGACTTCAGCGTGGCAGTCACTGAGAGAACAGCCGAGCTCACCCAGGTGGTCCACGTTCAAAGATTTTGTCCCTGTGGCCAGAGAAACAACCCGGGCCGATCTGAGGTCAAATCCTGAGGGAAACAGGGACCCAGAATTAGTTAGAAGTGAGAGAGAAACTTTAAGTTATTGATGAGAATAAGATAGTTACAGGTAATCCTGAAATTTAAAATATAAAATTTAATCAATCAATATGAGAAGTGAGAGGCTGAAAGTGAGGCAGAGGAGGTTTACAAATAAAGAAAACTGAGAACATCAAATTAATAAAAAATAAAAGGTGAGAACTACAAAGCAAAGAAAAAGATTTTTAAAAATACAATGATAAAAATGTTTAATGGGAGTTTCTGTCTAATACTGCCTTTCATCCACTCACCTCTGGTCATCACGATTCCTGCCAGAACCCTGAGATGAAGATGTGAGGTAGAGGAGCAGCTGTCAGTCAGCTGGGAGTATTTCTCTTTTACCAAGCGGTAGATGGATTCTGCAAAGAACTGCGGAGAAAATAATGTTAAAAACAGAACCAAAACAGTTTTCTGTGTGCTTTATTAAAAACAAAAAATAAACATGTCTTCATTTGATTTTGTTGTCTTGTTGCTTATTCAAACATATTTATTATCACTGTTAACAAGACTCAGTGGCTTTTGTTTCTCCTTCTTTGTTGTGTTATACTTTTAGAAATTAAACAAGAGTTTTAACTTAGACACAGGCGTAGCTGGTTTGGATGTGAAGCAGAGAGTCTGAGCTGAATCTTATTACCAACCTAAGTTTTCAATTTCTCTCATTTTACAGCATATTATCTCATGCTCAGTGGTTTCTGGGTGACTGTGGCACAAGGTCATGTATAACGAATGTGTTAAACAATTATCTGTGAGATTATTATGCACTTCACATCTCCTTCCTGCTCCACTCTGTCTCCTTGGTCTGCTGCTGATCCTCCTTCATCCCTAATATGCTATAATAATGTTCATTAATGCGCCACGTCGCCTGACAGACAGTTATGGTTGAAGGAGGCAGAGGGTTCTGTAGAAGAGGTTCTGCATATTCACTCATTATGATGTCAATGAATCCTCAGGATGTAATAAAGCATCTTTATGTCTCTTTTTCTCTATTACCTCTCACACAGTAGAGCAACATTCCACCTCAGCTCCCAGGTGTCGATCTGAAGAAAAGAATCTGTTTGTATTTATAAAGCATGACAGGAAAAGATGCCAATGGTGATTTGAGAGATAACGGAGTTGTTTGGATGCTGCAGACATGCGAGCAGGATAACATCCAGCTCTTAGGCCTCAGGACATGATGGTCATACTGGTGCACAGCACACTCCATTGGGTACCATATGACACACCTCAGACCAGTTTATCCAGACAGTTTGTGCTGGACGTTAAAGAGATGAGGGGCAAACTGAAGATGACACCAATTCCAGGTGAGGAAAATCACTTCAGTGTATGTGAGGTTATCTTTTTTGGGGGGTTTATTCTAGAGTAACCTCTTTAAATATTCAGTTTAATCCTAACATGATACATTTTTGCAGAGTGTAGAAAAGCCTGCTTTTATGTTTACAGTTACAAACATGCTCCAAATAACTTAATCAAATAATCCTATAATGTCCCACAAAGTTTTTTTCATCTGATCTTAATGTTTTGTTTGCCTTACAGCCTGGAATTTAATCATATTTTTTTTAAAACAATAATAAAAATACTTCATCTTAATGAAGTTAGAGAAAACTTGTTCAAACAAATTGTGAAACTGAAAGCACTTATGCTCCTTTGTTACAAACTCCATTACCTTCAGGAGCCATGTCATGGACAACACCTTATCTTTTAAATGACCTTCCTCGTGCAATCAGGGCTCAAACCTACAACTTTAGGATTACAAGACTGCAGCACTGAGCCGCCGCACACCCAAATAAATACCTGATTGTGAGGCAACAAAGTTACCAAGAGACATGAAAACATTTGCAAGGCATTATAAATTCAGACTAACTCACCTGAGGTAGCTGGAGTTTAGTCCTGTTTTCCTGGAGTCCCATTAGGTTTCTCTCTGGTACCAAATTTATGTTATAAAGAGACTGCAGGACTGCTGCTGCTGCCTGAACTTTGGCCCGACTTTTACTGTGACCACAGCCCTCAAACACCCTCCCCTCCAGTCTGACCACCATAATAAAATTCCTTATCGGTCTGCCGTGAACCTTTTCAACCTGACACATGTATCTGAGACCTGGTCTCAGCTTATTGAGCAGCACTACTGGACTCAGGTGCTTCAGTGAGGAGCTGACAGGGGGTCTTCTTGGATTTGTTGAGAAAACTAAATCCAGAGTGAACTGAGTAGTCTGATTGGGACTGTAAATATTGGTTCGGATCTTGTTCTCTGTTGTGTCACAGTGAAGGAGATTATTGTTTCCAAGCATCGACGATTCAAACCCTGTAAGGAATGCATTTGGTGGGTCCAGTTTATCGGCTGTAAAATCCATAGTTGTGCTGGTGTACTTCTCCACGGTGGCATGGGCCTGGGAGGCGTTGGGAAACTGGATGAACGACTGCAGAGCCAGCTCAGCAACTTTCATCTTTGCTTGCCTTTTTGTGGGTCCTCGACCCTCAAAGTGACAACCATTAACCTCCACAGCTACAGAGAACACCGGGGCATGCAGCGGTCCGGTTTGAGACACAATCTCGTACCTCAAACCTGGTCGTAACTCATTCAGCTGCACCACCGCATTCTTCTGAGCCACTGGCCAAGCTGATCTGTCACAAGTCACGTGGTTTTGGTAGAGCTGCCCATCATTTCCACCCATCAACAGCTGCTGCCTCTTTAACATTCTTTGTTCATGTCTAGAAAAAGTACAAAAGGTTGAGGGATGATATTTTTTTTACAAAGTCACGCTCCTCCAGGAGTTTCTCATTCTGATTCTCTTTCACCTCCAAACCACTGGTGCCTGTTGGAAGACAAAGTCATATTGAAGAAAAGGTAATAAAAATGATGTAATGGATGTAGGATGTAGTTAATGTGAGACTGGAGTCACTTAATTTTGACAAGGATCTAATTATTTTTATTGTCTTAAATTAAACCTTAGAACAGAATCAGATTTACTGACATTGTATTAGATAACTTTGTAGTTTTAGCACTTCTTTGCAAAATAAACTTCACATTAAACTTCTGTCTTTGATGTGCCAGAAAAGTATGGGAAAATTTACTTGAATTATCAGCGTCTTCAGCTGACGATGCTGCAGAATCCCAGGGTTTGATAGGTCTGATAAGGGTTGAAAATGTGTTGCTCCATCCTGAAGAACAGATAGATTTTTTTTTTTAAATATTGTCAGTATTACATTTGTCAGAAACAGAAACACTCAGTCTCACAGTCATTGATTATATGATTTTCTTATTCATTTTACATTTTGCACAGTTCATTAAATTTTAAAAAGAACAAATTATTGAAATATCAAGACTAAATACAAGTACAGGCCATTATAAAAATGAATCACAGCTTTTTCCACAACAGTTCCAAAGTTTAAAATGTCAGTGGTTTGGAAAGCTTATTTATAAACATCTACACTATCAGGTCCCAGTTTTTTTTTTTACTTCAGATTATGTTTATTTGCTTTTAGAAAAAGCAGCAGCATCTAGCTGTAGCATCCATTACAGCAGGAAGTCTTTCCTGCACAAATAATCACAAAATGTTTTGTTTTGGTTAGGTGTGCATGTTTTTACTTATCCATCCATCCATCCATCCATCCAACCATCCATTATCTCCTGCTTAATCCGTATTGGGTCGCGGGGGCAGCAGCTTGAGCAGGGAAGCCCAGACCTCTCTTTCCCCAGCCACCTCTTCCAGCTCTTCTGGGA
>JAVKLF010000064.1:583149-597391 GCA_034783495.1 Millerichthys robustus | reverse complement strand
TCCAGTGTATCACGACCAGGATGGAATCTGCATTGTTCCTCTTGAATCTGAGGTTCGACCATCAATCAGACTCTCTTTTCCAGCACCACTGAATAGACCTTACCGGGGAGGCTAAGGTGATGCCCCTATAATTGGAACACACCCTTCGGTCCACCTTTTTAAAGAGGGGAACCACCACCCCAGTCTGCCAGTCCAGCGGCACTACCCCTGATGTCCACGCGATATTGCAAAGGGTATGTTTTTACTTATGACACAGTTTAATCTGCAATCTTTCTTTCACTGTAACAAAGGGTCATTCTGGGATGTTTCCATATATTTCCCTGCTTACATCATCCAAAGCTGCAGGGAAACACCAACACTTTAACCACTCAGCCATCACAGCTTTTAAATACTGGGATTAACATATAATGTCAAGCATAAACTTTATAAAGTGGGTTGGTAATAAAAAAGTGACTTTGAGCTGAAAATACAAAATAAACATAGAAAGCACAGCAGAAATAAGAAGTTAATTTTTCTTTATTTTTGCACCTTCTCATGTTTATCAAAGCTCAGCAGTGAGGTTCCTGCATTCTGTCACAGTTAATGAACCTTATTTAATAGAATAATAAAATTAGGCGTGGCAGGAGGAGAAGTGAGAAGATCTCGCTCTCTGTGCAGTTTGTGTGTCTGCGGTCTGACAGCTGTGGATAATCTCATTTGCAAAGCACAATTATTGGCAAGTGGTTTCATTTACCTATAATCTGAACGTCTTTTCTCAAGGGCAAATAAATTTGGAAAGTTTTTAGATGAAATCCTTCAAATAGCCCGGCTCAGAATTAGTCAGTATGTTTGTAACAGTAGATATGATTATCGTTTGAATTGATTAGGGGTTGTTTTTGTTTGTTAGGTTTTTTTTGCCATCTTTGTCAGAACGAATGATAGAATTTGACCATTTTATTACCTTGTGCACATTTTCATAGATTTATTTTATTTTATTTTAATACTTTTTCATTAAAACTCATAGAATGCTATTCTGGTTTTAGTGTCACCCTGAGTGTTACTCCGACTGTGTATCTTTAATGCCAGGTGGCCTGACTCTGTCGGGATGAGATGCAACAGACAGACCTCAGATCTTTCATCACTTCTATACTTATTTCAACACAGATTTGATCAAAATCACACTCAGTGAACAAAGCTGCCTTCAAATCAACAGGCTGAGGATAATTATTATTATTATCATCCATCCATCCATCCATTATCTATTCTTCCTGTTCAGGGTCACGGGGGTCACTGGTGCCCATATCCAGCTGTCACAGTGCAAGGGGCGGGGTACACCCTGGACAGGTCACAAGTCCATCACATTATTATTATCAATGTTCTGAAATGAGTTATGATATTATTGCCTCAAACACAAGTTGATGTGCAATAAAACAGCATTGACAGATGATGATAATAACAACAGTAATAATATCAGGCTGCTGTCTGCTTTGTATCTTTGTTTTAGCAGTTTTATTGTCCCTTTTGTCATGGTCTGTCTTTCCTGTGTCCCTGCATAGTCTGAGTGTCTGTGTCTGATTGTGTCTGCCTGTCACCTGTTGTGCTGCCCCAGGTGTGTCCTGTTGTCCAATCAGCCCCTCCCTTTAAATGTTTGTTCCCAGTGTTTCTCCCTTGTCGGTTCGTCGTCTATTGTGTCTGCTTATTCCTCTGTCGTCTGATGTTTCCCAGCCTGCCTGTCTTGCTTGAGTCTCCGTAAGTTTTTGAGTTTTGGATATTGGATTTTTCCTCCTCTTGGAGCGTTTTTTGGTTTTGGCTGCCACGTCAGCGGTTTCTGTTATTTTTGGTAATAAAATCATGATTTTCACCCCACAACGGATCTCTGTGCTTATGGACATTATGCCCTTAAAAACCCCAGATTATGACACCTTTATCAGTTTAGCTGCTGTTATTTAAAATGTCGTTCATACATCATAATAAAAAACTAAAATATTTAGTCTTGAATTTTATTGACATCAACTAACAGGTTGATATCTATACCTTAACTACTGTTGTTTTGTTTTTGTTATTTTATTATTACCACACAAAATTAGAGACTTTTAACACCACCTTATTGACAAAAAACAACCTTTTTACTCCATGTTCAACCACAACAGGATTTATATTTCTGAAGCTGGAAAAGAAATAGCCTTCACTTCTTTGCAGAGCATCTCTGCAATTAAGTTATTCAGGCACGCAAACCATATTGCTTATGTTTTTATGAAAGCCGGCACCATGCAGTGATTGTAGAAACCATCAGTGAAATTGTGTGCTGACATGCCCCACTTCATCTGACAGCCTGATGGACCTCACTTATCTAAAATACATCCAATCCTCAGAAATGTCCAAACACAGAGAGACAGCAGCTGTTTGCTCTGTGTTGGGGAGTCATAATCCTGGCTGAAAGCAGGACAATCAAATCATTTCACAAAGGCTTTACAGCCAACAAATGACAACTAGTTTGTTTGACTAAAAAAAACAGCAGAAGGAGATTTTTTTCTACAGCCAAATGGTGATTTTATTGTAATTGAAAGTCTAAGAACAAGTTGGTGTGGTCATCTGTGCAATCATTTGATTATGGCCTCAATTATAGTTTAGTCAGTTTTTTTATTGCACAGAACTTTTGGGTAGCTGACAAAAAAACAAAACAAGTCCAGCTGGTATGTTGGGGGGGGGGGGAACAGATACACCATATATGTCAAAACCAGACTTCAGGCTGTTTTAAGGCAATGAAGGTTTTATTTGGGGGTAAGGGATGAGGGAGGGTATTGACCTGCATTCACGTTATAGTAAAATATGGGACAAAAATGGTTAGACTGGACATGGGGACTACTGTTAGTTCTTATTTTTTTGTGTTGAAAAGTACAAAGACCCTTTAAGCCCCCTAATAAAAGACAACACGGAGTCATGCCAAGTTCAAAATAAAACTTTCCTTTGGGTCTGTGTGGGTGAGTGGAAACCAGTTGTTCTCATCACAAAAGTGCCTTTAGAAATAATTGCCTTGACTTGTTTGAGTGACAGAATGTTTGGACGTCACCTGTCTAAAAGCTCCCAGGCTCTCAGAGCAGAAGAGAAATTCAAACTGTGGTGAGTTTGGCAGCACAGCTGTCACACAACGTGAATCTCCCTCCTGCTGTGCATCTTCAGAGCTCTGTTGTAAGCTCACTTGTTTGCCATTTGAGAAAAAGATGCCACCTTCTGTTTCTAAAATACCAGCTGGCAATAAAGCACAATTTGTCGCTAGATAAAATGAAAGCACTAACTGAGAGCTTCCTCGCACTAAAATCGTTGTGTAAATATAGGACACATTTTCACTGCAGCCTTCATGTGAACAAAAAGGCTGATGTGTCATTAATGAAAGTGGAATGAGCTTTAAGCACTTTAAATAACAACTGGACCTAAAATCAAAGCTGTCATGGAGTAATCTGCAGCTTTTACCCAGGATTAACATGTTCAGGACAATGCCTACTTCATCCTGAAAAGCTGACCTGTTGCCCTGATGACTGTAATTATGATGAGTGCAGCTTGTATCCTGATGAGACATTATGAAAACAACTAAAATTCAAAATAGAAGACACAGCATTCAATGTTTATTGGATCATTGTTCCAACAATTGTACTTTTGGACTTCTGTTGTTGATGGTGTTGAAATTAACAAATTTAGAATGGTCTCTCCCAGTTTAGTTAGTGGAGTTTGATGGGAAGTTGTTATTGATCCACATATAAACATATTTGCACGGTTTGAATAGATTGGCAGAAAATGTTGTGTAATCACCTCCTCAGATAATAAACTCTTTGTGGATCTCGTCACATATTAGCCGTTGCGCTGGTTAGAAACGTTTTAAATCATAACGGCTGATTTTTTTTTTAAGTTTGAAGTTAGACATTTTTTATAAAGGTTTTGTTGTTTTTTTTCCTCAAAAAAAGGGTGAAGTCACATAAATTCCCTTAAACCATAACTGTCCTGTAATGTTGGTGTTAAGTTCTTGTGTAAAATGCTTCAACTAACCACACATAAGAATATCATAAATTCAAAAAAGTCATAAATTAGTTTCTGAATTGCAAAAAAGTTATTTTGTAGATGGTTATGTCCACCTCTTAATTTTTCTCATTATGCTGAAATGATAACAATCCTAATTTCTGCATAAAATTTGACTAACCTTTGCTTTTACACCTCCCCCTCCTCTTCCTCTTCCTCTTGGACCTTCTGTTCACATCACACTCAGACTGTTCCGGGTTCCTGCTGCAGGTCCCGTGCACCGGCGCCATCCAGAAGATTTTCCTATGAGTTTTACCTCTCCTGCTCCTTTGTCTTCTGACTCTGTGGGAAGCTGAGGGAAGATTCAGAGAGCAGCTCAGCAGCCAGCCCATCACCCCACTGCTGCCGGCTTTAGGAGGCTGTGACATCACGAGGAGGGGGAAAGCATCATCTGGCTGTGATTCAGGATCAGCTGTTGATTAAAACACTTTTTCTCCAAACCTACAAGCAGATTGTATGATCAAAAATTATTCAGAGCCTCTGAATGAGTAGAGAATATCTTAAAATAACCTAAATATTTAGACAATAATGACAGAGAATAACCAACCACTAGTTTAACTAGTTTTGATTTTGTTTTTGATCTAATTGTTGTATTTTGGCAGGTGGATTTGGGCTTTTAGTTTTGATCAAACACTGATGTGAAGTTAAGCTGAACTGAACTCGCACTGAGACTGTGCAGCCAGACCTACAAGGTTATTTATTCAAACCTAGAAGAAATAAAAGATTTCAAAATTTTGTCAAAATAAAAGTAAAACAATCAAATATGTTGCAAAACTAAAACATTCATTTTTATAGTTTGTATAGCAAATGTTTTACATTTAAATTCTTGACATTGCTAATTTACATAACAATATCTGTTTTACATAATCTCATTTTGTTCTAAACTCACCTCTAATTAACAGCTGCTGTTTAATCCCTGTCAATCACATCCATAAAACTGATAATCCACCTGTTACATCTTAGATTAGATGTAAATCATATTTAACTTTAATTTCCTTTATACATTTATTTTATTCTTCTTGTAACATTTTATTTGCTAACTCCTTTTTGTCTCTACTCATTCATGGAATCTGCTGACAGCTTCATGGAAGCTGGTGTCGACTTATTGAGCTTTTAGGCTGACTTTAGTCTGTGAAGATACACAAATACGACAAAATCAAACAAGTATAAAGTCTGGGAGAAGATGTTTAGGTGGAAAAATACTTTATGTAACTGTACTGCAACGAGTAGGTTTTAACAAACATTTCACATTTGTGTATTGATTGAGGCTAAATATGCAATTGGCAACACTTTTAAAAACAATTTAAACCTTTGTTTTATTGTCTCAAAGGTATAAATGTATAATGTAGTTTCAGGACTAAACCCAGCTGTTAAACGTGAAGACAAAGATTAGCAGGAAGCACTAACAGGCATGTTTTTATGATGCCAGAAGAAACAAGGGAATAACTTCTAACACAATAAGCACCTGCAGACTTCTGATGTGTGCAACCATTTCACATAATGCGGCCAAAAATAATACATGTATTGCATCTTCTCCCTCCGTTTGCAGACATTCTAACTGATAAGGTGAGGTAAAGTAGATGTGATACATTCGAATCGTGCAGACATAACACAGAGAGGCTATTATTGTGTCTGATGGAAAACAGATTTTACAGATTGTACTGTATTTCAGCCTGTGGCTAAGATCCCACAGGGCAGAGAGAATGAAGTGCTCTCCACAATGAGCTCAACACCCTAGCAAATAGGACGCAGCAGCACCCAACATTATGGATCCGGTTCTGTTTGTCTGCAGGCGTCCTGTCTGCTGCTTCATCAGACCCGTGTGGCACACTGCATGTACAACGACGCACAGCCAGACCAAAACCTTTTTATGTAAACTTGTTTCCCCTCATCTAACTGTCTTCTCTTGTTTTGCAGTTTATGTGTGTTTGCACACTGAGTGATTCATAAGTCAAAGTCAGAGCTTTGGAATGGCAAAGAGGAGAAGAATCTGAAGTAGGATCATGTTTTTAGTGTTTGGTCATTTGCTGTGTGGTGTTTTGGTGAAAGTGTGAAACTAATGTTGTGCTTAGTTGTGCAAGGCTGGTGTTTTGCTTGAGTGTAATATTTTTCAAACTGAAACTGTTCTGTTTTATAAAATCCACTAAAGTTGTGCAATTTTGTTTATGCCTAACATTTAGCAGTGTTGTCACATGCTGGGATCAATTTTGTTTTTAATTTTATTTCTATTTGAGTGCATATGTGTCAGAAAAGCATTTACCATTTACCATAGCTGTTGGTTGTAAAAAAATAAAAATAAAAAAAACAATGCTCATTATTCTTTTTTATGTTTTTATAGATTTAACTTTTGTAATAACTTTTTGAAAAAGTCTTCATTTGATCCAAAATTCTGCCGCTAGAGTTTGAAAGAAAGTCAGAAGGAGAGATCACATTTTTTTAATGTAAGCGTCTCCCCTTTGGCTACCTGTAAAACTGAAGAAAAAATAAATAAATCCTACTTCTAACATACAAAGAGCCAAAGAGTAAAGCTCCTATCACCTGGTTTGATAGGAGGCGTCAGAGATCCTTCCACTCCGGCCACACTCGACTGAACAGGCGTGGAGTTTCATTATGCTGTGGAAAAAAAACTGATTACACCGTGATTAAGTTGATTAGATTTCATGAATATTTGAAAGGCAAACCGAATCACTGATTAAATATTTACTGATGGTTTCTTCTCTGACTGACTGGGAGATGATATCTCTTCTCCCAGATGGCTCACTGTACAGAGCAGGGGAGTCTTCAGCCCTGCAATTTAATACCAAGTGAACAACTGTCAGTTTAAATGAAGCTTACTTTTAGATGGACAGTTTTGATTTATTGTGTCAGTATGTTGAGATATCATTCAGGAAAGAAAGAAAAGCAGAACAGGGGACATCTAGAAGCACTACTGGGTAAAATCAACTAAAACCGACTTGTAACAAAACATGGTGGAAAACTACAAACCAATGCACACCATTAACTAAACAAAGGCAACAAAATGTGTTTCAAATTGTAGTTCTCTGTCATTTATACATCTTTGTTCATCTAAAAGGAGACAAAGTTCAGCTATTTTCCCCTGCAGCTCTCACTGAGGTTAATTTGTCCTCTATCAACTCTGTGCAGACGTTCTGATATCTTTTAGTTGATGCGTCAAATGCAGCTGGTCCAATTTATCTTAAATCTAACAGAAAGTTTCTGTGTTCCTCAAAACATTTTCACTTTGTAAAGACGCAGAAAATACTGACAAATGAAATGTTTAATTTATTTCAGATTTCATGTTCCAGGTAAACCCTCCTGCTGCTGTTGACTCAAACTGACTCTTAAGGTCTGATTTAAATCATCACATCTCAGTAAATTTGTTTGCATTCTGGCAATTCACTCTTTCTATCTGCAGCACTGTGATGAAATGCAAGAAGCCGTTTCAGACATAAAGTACAGGAAATTCTAAGTAAGGACCATCTGAATGTTTCTCTAAAAGTCTCTGATGTGGATGCTTTTCTGCCACAACCAGAGCCAAAGTGTAGATCTGGATTCTAGAAATATACCTGCGAAATCACTCTGGATCCAAATGCAGCAAATAATTTTCTATTATTATCAGAGAAGAACAGAAAAGTGATGCTTATGTTATCTTAATGTTATCCTTTTCACCTGGACAGATGTGCAGCCAGAGGTCAAATCCTGAGCAGAGACAGTCTGAAGGGACGTCATTACTGGGAGGTAGAGAATGATTTGGGAGGAGTGGTTGTTGTCTACAAAGATAACACAATTTAAGAAATATTTGGAGAAAATAAGTCATGGGCATTGTGTGTTTGCAAACGTCATATTAATTTCATACATGAAAACATCACAACTAGTGTTTTAAGCTCCCCTTCCTCCAGAATCTGAGTGTACCAGGATCAAAGAGCAGGTGTTCTGTCCTTCTACAGCGTCTCTGAAACCAGAGCTCTCCTCCACAGAGTCCAGACCACCTTCACTCATGATCCCATTGCAAACTCCATCCATTATCTGTTACCCACTTCTTCCTTTCAGGGTCACTGGTGCCCATATCCAGCAGTCACAGTGTGAGGGGCGGGGCTAACCTGGACAGGTCTCCAGTCCATCACAGGGACACATAGAGACAAACAAGACAAACAACCACTCACTCTCTCACACCTAGGGACAATTTAGAGTTACCAGTTATCGTAAACAGTCATGTTTTTGGACTGTTGGAGGAAACTGGAGTACCCGGAGAAAACCAACGCATTTATGTAAACTCTACCCAGAAATGTCCCCAGCCAGGATTCGATCCGGCAAGAATGGGAGGCAACAGTTATACCAACTGAGCCACCGTGCCTTCCCCCATTGGAAACTCTGCCAGGTCTAGGTTGTCTGCTAATTCTAATAAATCTTACGTGTATTGTGGCCTTTATGATTTTATGCCTAAAATTATATAACCGCTAGAGGTCACTGTTTTATCACAAACCAAACTCATTCCTTTTTGTTAAGATTTATTTTTCTTTTTGTTTTTCCCAGAAAGTAAATGAGAGCAAATCCCTATTCAACAAGGGCTTGATCTAGCCTATTAAAAAATAAAAGTATGTGTGAATTTTTTTAGTTGTCCATGAATTTTAACGACATGTTTTTTGTAGATTATATTTAAATAAAGTTAATAACCATTTATCAGGAGATCGCTATTTTATTTTTACTGCCTACCAAAGTTTTGACAAATATATTTTAGGATGATTGTTTTTACTGTCAATTAATGAAAGAATGTTTTTTATTGTTAAAATTGTCATATTCTTTGAACTATTACTGCATAGATAGAATAAAACATTATATGATTTTTACTGTTAATAATTGGAGTTACTGTGACATGAAAAGAACAAAAAATGTTTGACTTATAAAATCTCAAGGCTGATAAAACGCTCACAACTTCTTGTCCATCCCAACGTTGTCATTTTATTTTGAAATTGTAAAATTGACGTTTCCGCTAACTTTTGCTTCTTGCTGCTCTGTAATAAAATGCTTTGGATGTGAGAGTTATGATATCTTTCTTTTGTACGTTTCAAATGAAGTGTTGTTTGAGTTAAACATATCGATTTAAACGATGTCTCTTCGCTTCGGGGTAAGGTTGAGAAGCGCAGTATCGTTGGCCGCTGGTTTTATTGTGATAAAAAATGTTGCGTTGGCTGGGACACTGAAGTTAGCCGTAAGGTTTGCTCGTTGACGCTATTGGTCCGAAAATTACTTTTAAAAAAATAATAATTTACAAAAATAAATGACATGAAATTATGTCTCTTTCCTTATACCTAAAGTGTGCTTTGCCGTGTTTGTCCTCAAGTTAAGCCAATTTAAGAAATGATTTAGCTATTTGGTTAAAAAAAAACGTTTACAGAGGAAAAATAGTAATATTTGAACTATTGACGATTTAAATGATTCATTATTGTATCACTATGCATTTGTGCAGCAGAGAGTGCCAGTAATTTTACATTAGTTCACCTACAAAGTGATTCCGGTTTGGGTTTGGAAATTTTTGTTTTGAAGTGGAGTTCTTCTGTTTCCGGGTAGTGAACGGAAGCTTACTGCCGTTGTTTTGAAAGCAGTTACACAGAGCAGCTGAGCGGCACTGCGGTGAGCTGCAGTCCTGCTCTGTTCTCTCCATCATCCGTTTTCCTCGACGACTTTTCTTCTCCCCCTCATTCTTATTTCTTCGCCCACTTTTTTTTAGATTAAACTCCGGACGACGAGCTGTAAATGACAGCCTCTCCTTACCGCTTGGAGCGCAGCTGCTGCGGTGATAATAGCCGGAGTCAGGGTTGCCCTTGACTCGTTGAGGAGGAGGAATTTGGGGGTGAAGCTGGGTAGGAACGTGCTGTTACTTCTTGAAGTGACATTGTCCGGTCTGTGGCAGGACTTGCGGGGATGCTGCCTGGTCTCTGCAAAGTGATTTCATCTCAGCTGTCCACGGAGCAGCAGGGTCCCGCTGACGGAAGCATCTGCAGGGAGTCCTGGCCGCTGGAGGAGGCCTGAACGTTCCGGATTAGATGGTGTCAGAAGGCAAGTGTTCATGACCAGATAAACCAAGTGCCTGAAGGCAGTCCTGCCTGCACTGCAGATAAGCTGGAGCTGTAAGCATTCTTTTCTTGTAGCTGTCTGTTTTGGACCTCTTAGACTAGTAAGAGGAGTAAATGATCAAATTAAATAAACATATGGGCACCAGCCTCTGAACTGTTGAGTTTGCAACCCTTTACAAAAGCCAGGTTTGATTAAAATAATGGCAGACCACGAAGATGCTGAGTTGTCAGAGTCTCTTCAGAAGGAGGATGGGTTTTCCAGTGAAGTTGAGGAACCCGGAACTGATGTCAAATCTAAAAGTTTGCCTGTTTTAAATGAAGCAGGGTCTCAAGAGAAGAAGCTACTGGATAATACAGCTTGTATGTCTATAACAGCAGAGGAGAGTGCTGAATTCATTCAGCTGCCAACCAAAACTGAGTCTTTCCAGCCTGAGTCCCCTACAAGAACAAACTACTTGCCAAAGCCAGGGAAGTCAGCACTGAACAGGCCAAGCTCCTACATGGAGAACACTGAGATCCGAAGGAGTAAAACCTTGGCCAGGAAGAAGCCATCGAGTTTTGTCGCTTCAAGACTAGCTCAGATCCGCTTGCCCATTAGAAAGTACCTTAGAGTGATCTTGCAGGACTCTCGCTGCTTCCTGTTCTGCATGTGCTACCTGACATTTATCCAGTCCCTCATGGTGTCAGGCTACCTCAGCAGTGTCATCACCACTATAGAGAAGAGGTACAGCCTGAGGAGCTCAGAATCTGGCCTGCTCGTCAGCTGCTTTGACATTGGGAGCCTCGTGGTGGTCGTCTTCATTAGCTATTTTGGTGGACGGGGTCAAAGGCCACGTTGGCTGGCGGTTGGGGGGATATTCATAGCTGTTGGCGCTGCTCTGTTCTCCTTACCTCACTTCATATCCCCAGCCTACCAGATCCAGGAGGTCAACTCATCTTCTGCCAACGAGGGCCTGTGCATGAACAGCAATACCAGTGGCAGGGATCGTGTCGATATCACTTCCTGTCCAAGAGACCAGGATGGCAACGAGCATCACCTTTACGTGGCGCTGTTCGTCATTGCCCAGATCCTGGTGGGAATGGGATCCACGCCTATCTACACATTGGGACCCACCTACCTGGACGACAATGTCAAGAAGGAGAACGCCTCGTTGTATCTTGGTAAGAGTTTTATGGTGGAGAAAAGTGAGTGAATTTTAACAATGTGTTTTTATTCTGTTTGATATCAGCACTCAGTGCAGTCACTTTTTCCAAATGACCCCACTTAACAAGGTTACACAATCTGGTTTTCTGCAGTGTTTTGGTAAAAGTTCATTTTATTATTGGCTAAGGTCATGGGTCTGTGTGATGCATATTATATTTTGCCATCTGTCAATATCTACAAGGGTCCTGAACTCACTGAGCATCCATCTGTTCTTCTCGTGCACCAACTGTACATGACCCTAAAATGCAGCAATGCTTGTTTCTGTAATGCCAGTTGTCATCATTTTTTAGTGTAGTTTTTTTGCAACACTTGTCCTCACACACATACTGCTAAATGTAGATTGTATAGAAGCACATAAACTATATCCCTACTGTTTTAAAGTTCATAGTTTCAAATAGTTCAACAATTTATTCATTTGAACAAAAGCATAGAGTTTGCTTATTGTCAGAATTATTGTTATAATATTCTTTTCTATATTGTTGAACAAGAATTGAAAACATCAGGGTTTAAATTGTAAAAAATGTGGCCAAATTAGACATGCATTCATTTCTAAGCCTACAAACATTACTCAGCAGATTGTTGCTGTCCCAGTTACATTGAGTTCATTTGATTCCCCAGACCCTTCTGCCTACACACTCATTAGAAAAGTTGCTCCAGAAGGTTCTGCAGGCTGACCAGTTAGGTGACCCTAGAACTGATACTTCTCAGTTCCTTTCACATCCTTTCCAAGAAATTATTGTCCCAGTTCCTTCAAACAAGGTAAAGTCTAAAGCAAAATAAACCAGCAAACAAAAGCAGATTTATGAAAGAGGGAAAGGGAGGTGGCGTGAACAGAGAAAGCTCTTACTGTATGTGTGTTCTTGTAGTTGGGTAGAAAAATGGAAAGTTCCGCTGAGGCTTGCATATGATTTGAACTCTGTTTTTGTGGATATGAAAGTAAAAAAGGGAGCAGCTGAAATCAATATGACTTGGAGAGAGAAATTTGGTTGTGACTGAATGTTCTTCCAAGTTGGACATGTGAAGTAGAAAGCATCTGAATTTCCACAACTTTGTTTTGTGCAGATCTGCTACCTCAGTGTGCACACGTGTGCACACTGAGGTAGCAGAGGGGCACATAACCTTGTGCAATAAAAGAACACGATCTCTTGTTACTACAATGGCATGCAACCAAAAAGTGTTTGTCTGGCTAGATCCACTTGACCAGTTAACATTGGTATTCAGATGTGTTTGTGAGAACTGAATGCAAGCATTTGTTTCCAATTCACAATCAGCAGCTGTGGAGCAGTGTAGGGCAGAGCAGGACGTCCCAGAGAGCAGCAGCAGACAGTTTGGCTCCAGAAACAAGTCAGTTGAGTTAATGGCAGCTGACAGCATCTACAGTTATTGGAAAGAGAACACAGCTAACTGAAAATATATATATTGTTTTCTAAACAAAGGCGGGTTAATTGTTTTGCTGAAGGACATGGCAGCTGAGATGGATGAAGAGGAGGTTCAAACCGGCAACCCACCGGTTACAAGACAAGTCCCCAAACCACTCTGCCACAGCCGCCCTAACATTTTCATAGAACGTCATATCAGCAGATCTTTTAAACACTTCTGTTGTAATTTAATGGTGGGTTAATACTTGACAAAGCTGTTCTTGTTTGTAATTTGTTTTTGAAGTGCCCTGCGGGTGTTATAAGTGTTAACGGTGATTATGAGTACATATTTGCAGGTTTAAATAAGTAATTGTGTGGTACAATGCAAATGTCAATATCTGCAGGGTGTTTTATATTTATATTAAATATTAATCATGAACAAAGGCTGTAATATACACATACAGGCCACTTAGGTTATTATACTAGTTGCAGAACATGAAATAAGTGATGAAAGGTTATGTTTTTACCTAATATGAAGCCATAGTATGAAATACCTCATGTACAGAACACTACTGTTTATTTTTCTTTACTAAAAACATAATTATTTAAACGTGTATCTTGAGAAATCTCCTGGGACAGACTTGTGTGAAATTATTTGTCATCTCACTTTTAGTTGAATTTCTCTTTGCTCTTAATAAAAAGGCCTACTAGCAGATTTAAATTAAGTTTCAAGTGAATCTTGTTCACTGGGAACATGGCCATGAGCAGCACAAGGAAGCATTTTCTCTTAAGAGCTGCTTTAAATATTGGGTGTAATATTAGTAAATTTAACAGAGGATACAGCTGGTGACATAAAAGCTTCAGAACAGTTGCTGTTATTAATGGTGGTGCTGATTGTCCTGCTTTTAAAGATTCATTTATAAGATAAAATAAAGAAAATGATGTAACCAGTCTGGTACAAAGTAACAGCACTCTCAGGGGTCAGCATCTACTTTTTGAATGTCTGACTAGACTTTTACGTTTAAATTAGCTTCCAGTGACAATATCTTGATTTTTTTTCCACCTCAAAATATGTGTAGCTCTCCGTGTACCACCAGTATGAGTCCTGCTAAAATAATATACTTTAAAAAAAAAACTTGCACAATGAGTGTAAGACGATCAGTGCCACAACAATATCTTTTAGAAGTGGTTCTCTCTTTTTTTAAAACGTTTCTTTTAAACAATATAGCCAGCAAAATAATTTCTGTGTCATCCTCCCCAAAGCCTCGCTCACATACAGGAGATTTTGTCAGCTGTACCAGTCCATGTGGCTTATGGGGACAAAAGCCCGGTCCCCATCGGGGAAATACTGTTGGTGGGTCAGGGGTTTAGGACTAAGATGTGAATGAGTTTAGTCTAGGTCTAGGTTTAGGGTCAAGGTTAGGCTGTAGAAATGACCGGTAAATGAATGGAAGTCAGTGTTAAGAAGTACAAACGCTCTTGTGTGTGTGTGTGTGTGTGTGTGTGTGTGTGTGTGTGTGTGTGTGTGTGTGTGTGTGTGTGTGTGTGCGTGCGTG
>JAVKLF010000064.1:563511-577124 GCA_034783495.1 Millerichthys robustus | reverse complement strand
GTGTGTGTGTGTGTGTGTGTGTGTGTGCGTGCGTGCGTGCGTGCGTGCGTGCGTGCGTGCGTGCGTGCGTGCGTGCGAGCGACTGTGTGTGTGTGCTTGTTTCTATACCACAGGAAGTATCTTTTCAAACTGGTTGAGAACCAAATTAAGTCATTTTATGTAAATCACACAAAGTTTCAGTGTTAGAAGCCAAAATCTTGTTTTAAAATGTTTTTTTCCTTGAACATACTTTGTACTTTAGGTTTTTGTTGACTGCAAAGTAAGGAAGTGATATAACTTAAATAAAATATGATTCCACTTAAAATGTTTTTTAATTCATTTTCACCCTGTTTAGTTTTAACCTACATTTGAGCTCATGCCTGAAGGCACAGCAGACATCCATTAGAATAATTCAGGACAGTATTGCTTTGTAACCCCAATAAGAGATGCTCTGTTTGGCTGCCACGCAGGGCACGCTTAAGCCACTTCAAATTTTAATATGGCAGCTCAGCGATGCAGTGTCCTGCGCCAGCTTTAACATAACCATGTCAGACATTCTGGGACAGCACCTGTTGGTGTGTGTGTGTGCAATCATTCTTTTTGCTTTCCTACCGAGATAATTCAAAGATTTCAACTATCAATTCTTCTATGTAAGACATGATCAATCTTTGAAGAAATGCTTGTCACCTAATGATTTGCATGCCAAAGTTTTAAGCTAAGCTCTTGTGCAATCTGTTGATTGTGAGGTGTTGTAAAGTCACTATGGATACTTCTGCTTTGCTGCTTTATTATTCAGCCTGATGTTGTGTTCATTTCAGCCTCTGCATTTATAGGTGGGTGTTTAATTGTTCTATTTTTCTAAGCACAAATCACAAATGGTAAGTTTCCCCTATTATTATGGTTTTCAGCTGACATAGAAACTGGTAGCAGTTGGATGGTGGGCATTGTAAAAACAAAAAAGCCAGCTCTTCACTGAAATACATTTACCTGTTATTGCTTCATTTTTTAATCAGTATTTTAGGGCATTGACATGACATTTTACAAATAGAAAAAATATCAGATGTTCATGCTTCAGCTAAAACTCTGAGGCTTCAAAATATTTAATGTTGAATCATGTGAAGCAGAATGTAAAATTTGAGTTGTTTAGGTTTGGGAGTTGTTAGTCAGACTTGAGCTCTTTCTCTTGTGAACAGAAGCACTTGATGAAATCTAGATGATTGTTTCTGATGTTGAAACAGTTGGCTGTTTTACTAAAATTTCATTACATGTTAAATCAGTTATAAATCACAATCAAGTAAAAAGCTCAACATTCTGCTTTCTTCTGAAAAGGTTTTGCCAGAAATGAGTGAATGAAATAAAAACATTGCTGTTCATAATGAGAGGGAAAAAATAAATAAAGTTGAGTTCTTAATTAAACTGTTGAGATGCTCTACCAGAAGGACTTTAGTTTGAGAAACAACTCTTAAATGCATTACATTCTTACATTTTTAATTGTAAGTTTGTTATAAAAATTGAAATTTATGGTTTCAAATTCAGCCATTTCTTTTTCAGGTATGTTGGAGATAGGAATAGGAGCTGTTACAGACCTGGCCAAGAATGTTGTTTTTCTGTTTCTTCTCTAAGTTCAATTTCTGGTCAGCTAAAACTCATGGACTCCCATACAGATTTGCTTGAATAAAGAGATGGAGCATCGTTAGGAAACGTAGAACGGATTTATTCTGTAAGTGAACACAATGAAAATTTCAGTTTCTGCTACTGGGTTTGACTTTTGGTCTATTGTTAGCCTCTTTGTTTATGAAATTGCCTTTTTAGATCTTCGGGGTCTTTCTTGAATGTTAATGTTCACACAGACAGGCAAATTATCCTGCTGTCGCTAACAGCAGCAAGAAAACGAAGGCTCAAGAACACACACCGGGGGGACATGTGCTGAAAGTCTCTTCACAGTCCTCGTGGTGGCAGAGAGTTTAATGTGCTGCAAACTCATTGGGAAGTCGTAGGAAGGCAATGCTGTGTCAGCGTGTTGCCATGGCGATGCAGTCAAGCCCCCTGCAACATGTCATTGTGTCTCCTCGCTCTGCATCCCAACCCAGGTCGGCCTGGCCTCAGCGGTGTCTGTCTCTACAAAGACAACGGTGCAGCGCTCCTCACTCAGCATTTACTGCAAAGGTTGTGTAGTGAGTCCAAAAAAAGTGCTGCTGCAGTGTTACATGTCATAAATCAACCAACATCCAATAAACATTAAGGGATTTAATGTTTACAAGCATCTGGCTCATTGATTTAGCTTGACATCTTAAGACATTTGTAACATTTAAAAATAGAGTAATTTCACAATTACATATTTATTTTAATGAGCTGCTATGGGTGGAGTTTACAATTTACAGCTAGCATCAATCTCTTTTACAGCCTTGTGTTGTGGGTCTGTGTGTGGGTGTGTCACTGGTCGAGTGGATTCAGACTCATGATATTAGTGTTGTACACATCTAGACTACAGATGGAGATTTTGCAGCTGTAACAGTTGAGGAAGTCCCCTTATCATTTATCATCTTGATCCAACACAAGAACCATAAAAACACTTTTAATACATTTAGGAAGCTGGAATGCAAGAATTAATAATAATTATTTAATTAATAATACTTGTGTTTGTTTTTTGTCTAGCTAAACTCAGGTTGTGTTGTGTCTGGTCCAGTCTGTTCTTGTGTGGAAGGTTTCTGATTGCTGCAGAATCAAAAGTCATTGCAGAAGAAGCATAAAGCTTCTCAGTGGATGTAGTGTACATCTACTGCTCAGTAATATAGTTTTATTTTGCACCTACTTCCATTCAAATGTCTTTTACAGTGAAAAAGTAAACAAATCATTTATTGTAAATGTTTTCTTGGGAACACAGTTAAAATTTGAAAGTAAAACTTTCAAATAACCATTTTGTATGTTGTCATTTACAGTATGAATTAGCCAGAGAAATTATAATCTTTGTGTCTCTGGTATATATAAGTATTGCTGCATTTGAAAATAAGGATCTTTATCTGTACACAGACAGAATAAAGTGTACAAGATGAATAATTTGCTCTGCTCAGCTCCAGGAGCTGGTTTTCTACAAAAACATGAGTCACTACAGAGCACTGAAAGTGTCTTAAACCAGATCTGACCAGATCAGACTGCTTGACTGAATCCACCTGTTGTATAACAAGAAACATGTTAAAGGTACACTTTGTAATAAAATAGAATCATCTTTATTGTCCCTCAGTGGAGAAATTCAGACGCATCAGCAGCAGTTACACATACAGAAAGGATAGAAAAACAAAAGACAAAACGAGTAAGCTTCAATATAATATATATATATAAAGAAAACATATGACTTTAGTAACCTGAATGATTATGATTTAACTTGCATTCATATTTGATATTTTGTCAAAATGTGGTTTAATAAGGTTTTTGTTCTGCTATGATGCTGTTGGACTAATGTCAGACTACAGATTAAACATATGAACCTTCTCATTCTTAATAAATAAGCAGAATGGTCAAGACACCGCCAGAAATAGCACTTAAAGTACATTTAACTGTTGATAATGGAAAATCCAATTCTCAGAATAAATGATGAGGTCATTGTTCATTAAATTTACAGCAGTGACGTTCAAAAGGTTTTGAGTAACTTGCTGTAAAGTTACGGCTGGATTCCAGCACTGTTACCTACTCAGCTGAGATTTGTACTAAATGTGATGAGTAATGCAAACTTGCATTTTGTCAGAGCTTCTGTTACGGCAGAATTTTCTTTAAAAACAAAAAATGATGTCATACAAATGAACATGTACAGTACTGGTGCCAATCAGTGTTGGGCAATCATGATGGGGATATAATTTTGTATAGGGTTTCTGTCATTGTCTTTTTTTTAAATATTTGGATTATTGCTTTGTGTTCTGTTTGTGCAAATTTTCAGAAGAAGCAGCCAGACCTCAGCAGGGTTGGACTGCAACAGGCTGCAGATTGGTAGTGATGCTGAGGAATCAAAATTGAGTCGTCCGTTCAGGCTGAAGTGCAGAGCAGTGATGGACAGGAATGATTAGGCTGAAAATCTGTTGGCTTTGATGCCATTAGAAGTTTTTCTGCCGTCAGCTCACATTCGCCTCACCAGCAGCAGGCCCAAGTCCAATACTTCATCTGTGTCCCTTTCTTCTTCCTGTCTCTTGTCCTTTGTAACTCTGTTTTTTTTACCTGCCTTTTTTGCCATTGTTATTCATAGTTTCATGCACTTGGTTTATATGAAATATTAGGCAATTTTTCTTAAAATTAAAGTGCAATTTACTGCAGCAATTAAGCTTTAAATCCAGGCCACACAGGATTATGGCTGATTTTCAAAATAAAAGAAATCAACTATATTTTTTTAGGTTACATAGGAACGCACATGCAGTGTTGTGTTGTTCACAGATGTACAACAAAGATATACTTTTTTCAGTTTTAAACAAAACATTGTTACTTTTTTTTTAAAGTGTAAGGTTTTTGAAACTTGCCTTAAACTTTTACTTCAGTCTTGTTTCTTAACATGCACAAGTAAACTAAACATGTCAGCTACTGGTACATAAAAACAGTGATTTAAAACTTGATTTAATTGTTTTGCCATTATTTGATGGCATTTGATCATGAATAGTACTTGTCTTTACAAAACAGTTTTATATTCAAGTTTTCAAGCGTCTGCAAAATCTGTCAAATTAAGCAGTTTTTTTTTAAATTAGGAAGTGATTACAGCAATAATGAGAAGTTCACAGCTTACAAGAAAATGCTTATAAATCTGGATTTGAATGGTTCCACTCTACGCCCAGTTATTAGTGTTTTAATTATGTAGAAGCATTATGGTCAAGTCAAAGTTAATTCTAAAAGCACTATAATTTCATTGTCAGCTCTGATCAGAAGTGAGAAATGCAGCATCACTTGCACTCATGTCTTTGATTTCATGTTCTCTTGCATCAGTATTTTTCTACCCTACGGTCTCACGTTTCTCTCGTGTTCTCTGCCTCAGCAATCCTGTGCACCTCCTTATGATCCGCAGCCTGCTAGGGTTTTAGCCCTTGCTGACGGTCTGCATCACGTTGCATAACACGTTTCTGTCCGGTCGAGGGTTTTCCCTTCTTTCTGCTCATGTAAGGGATTATCCACAATGCTGCGGAGTCCCTTTAAAAAGACCAAGCTGTCAGTCTAGACCCTAGATTTTATCATACTCAGCTTTGGCTGTCTGAGTCAGGTGATGAAATAATTGAGTCCAGAGACGGGATGCAGGACCAGAAAACAGTTTGTTTGTGAAGCTGGTTTCTGAAATATGTTTTGGTTAAGATTTGGAACATTGTGAGATATAAAGCTGTGCAGACCTCTCTATCCCACCTCTTCCAGCTCTTCTGGGAGGTTTTTGCAGGCAAGACTAGAGACATAGTCTTTCCAACATGTCCTGGGTCTTCCCTGGGGTCTCCTCCCTGTCGGACATGCCTGAAGCACCTTCCTGGGGAGGCGTCCAGGACGCTTCTTGGCATCCTTACCTCTCAGGGTGGAGGAGCAGCAGCTCTACTCTGTTTGTTCCATTATTACCATCTTCAACTGAAACAATGAATGCAACTAAATGTTAGAAGTTCTGTCCATTATTCATCTTATAGAAACTAGAAATGATAAGTCTGGTGCATGGACAGAAGGCACTTTTGAGATCATGTGGAACTATGACAACTTTAATATGTGGTGGAGCTTGGTCTTTCTGTGCTTTATAAAGAGGAAAAAAATAACATGATTTAAGCTGAAATGAGAAAAATGTGATCTATCTTCTTGGTGGACAAGACAGGACAGGACAATGCTTTGGTATTTTGACTCGTCTGAGACTTGACACAAGTATTTTAACATTTTATTCAATTGAGAAGTAAGCAGTGGTTTTCTGTATTATAATAATTTAGGATGTTCTTAATTTAAACCTCAACGTTTAGGCTGAAAAAGGCAGACTTTGTAAAAGTATGATTTAAAGGATAGTGGCACCAAAGGCCAAACTAAAAACATTCAGAGTCACTTCATAATTAGATGATTTGTTCCAGAAGTTTTTCAATAATCTGTTTAGTTTTAATCATATTTAAAGTATGTTTTCAGGCTTCTGCTGTCTTTGTTTGGACGCTCAGCTCTCAGATTGTGTTTGTAGTATCTGTCTACTAGCTGGCATAGTGTTAGAACTACCAAGTAATTTTAGATATTTTTTTTTTAGTATTGATATCTGTATACACAAGTAACTGTATAATACTTGACTGATAGGCTGGTGATTTTTCTTTCTTTCAGCATTAGAAACTTTGCTTTCTAAACATTTCCCATCACCCCTAACAGCAAAGACAACTGTTGAACAATGATACCACTTCCATAAACCCAGTGCTCCCAGCAAGTCCCTTGAATTCTTACAGCTGGATAAGCCTTAGTCTGGTTCTGTGCCCGGCCCAGCTTTGAGTTCTGAGTCACGCCATCACATTTTTGTATTTGCTTTTAACCCAAGCCAATGTTAATTCCCTCTAATTGGAGAAATCTTACTCTCTGGCTAAAGCAGGGCTCTTATTGCTCAGTCATATGATCCACACAAACGACTTGTACACATGGCCTTTTGTGCACTGCTCCTATTGTTTGAATAGTTGTGGTTTAAAGTGTTATTTAAGGTCCAATCCTAAGCTAGATGTCATTGAGTTTAAACAATTAGATACTTGGCATAAAAGTTGATTTATTGTGGTTGTTTATGTGTGTAGGATGCAAAGAATGTAGAAGAAGTATTCTAGTTATTGTTGAGTTGTGACACTGCTGTCTTGTAATGTGAAGATGTTGAGCATGAGAAACATTTTATCACCTCGTGAAAAATGTTCTCTTGCTGTTTTCAATCTCTGGGAATGGGAAAATAGAAGTGATTCATGTAGTAAACCTTGAAAAAAACAAAAGATGTGTAGTTGCTGAAGCCTCTTTACACAAACACATTTGCCATTTTAAGGCCGTACAGGACAATAAAACATGGTGAATTGAGTTGCTATAACTAAAATAATAATTCTTTAGCCTCAAACCCACACTACCAAACAGCTAAAGGCCCTCTAGACCACAGCTGGTAAAATTAGCTTAATACCTAGCAGCTAAAGTGACATTAGTTTTTCTGTATTGGTAATAGAGATAAAAGCAACAAATATGTTTGCCAGTCTCTGACGCTGTGATTTTTACAAATCTACGAATACCAGTATAAATTATATGTGTTTATGCTCACTAGTGGCTCTAAAAAAAGATAACTTATCTTTTTACACTATTTATTTCTGTTCTCAGCAATCATGTATGTGATGGGAGCACTGGGTCCAGCAGCTGGTTACCTGCTGGGAGGAGTCCTCATTGGCTTCTACGTCGACCCCAAAACTGTTGTCAACATCGACCAGAGCGACCCTCGTTTCATTGGCAACTGGTGAGACTGATCAGCATGGTTTTTTGCTGATGGAATGGAAAATGTGTGTGTGAAATGAAGTTAGGAGTTTGTGTATTTTGTTGTTACTACAGGAAGAAACTTTGGAAACACTAGAGACATCACAGTCAGGCCAAAAGTCACTGATACTTAAGATACTGAAGATCGCAACAGTGAAAAAATGATTCACACATGCACATTCTTTTACTGAAGACTTTGAATCAAACTATACATTAGAAGTGATTATATTTTTATTAAAATTTACTTCAGAACTGTTAACTGATTTGGACGGATCAGGTCTTCCAAAAAACTCAGCATCAACTAAAATATAGATGAATATTTGCTCTTGTAGTTGCAAATTTGCTCATTTTTACGTCTGATAGTTGGTGCAGTATAGAATTAGTCATCTTTTTAGAGCCCTTAGTGATGTGAGTCTCCATCTGACAGTGACTCACCAGGAAGCCGCCACATGACTTCCTACATGAATTGTAGGTGATGATAACAGGGAGAGGGTGCATGAATGTACTGGCTTATTAATTTTTGTGCACAATAATGAGACACAAAGATGAAATGATTTCCAATGAAGTCCAAATTCCCTCTTTGGCACATTTCACACCAGGCATCAAACATATTTCTTGTTTAATTCGATCTCACAGGGACAGTTTGATCACACCTGATGTCTGAACGTGTCCCCAAGTCTGTCTCAGGTGAACACTTGTTTTATCATCTCTAATATCTGTTCAAAATGCAAACGGACACATACGTCGTACACTCTGCCAGCTGTGAGCAACAAACAGGACGTGTGTGGGTCTGCTAATGTTCCTGCCAAATCTCCACTTCAGGATAAATTAGGATGTTAATATGACACATTTTAGGTCTGTCAGATGCTTCAAACGCCACGTTTTGCTCTAAATATGTTATGGGGATGTGATATGACATTAAAGTAACAGAGATGACGTGAAATAATTGAAGGGGTTTTTTGTATTTTAAAGAGTTACAATTGCTCCTCAACTGACTAAAACCTTGCAAATTAAAATTTTTTAAATTTGTAGTTTTTCTCCTAGACCCGATTCTAAGGAGTTGAAATTATACACCCCTAAATTAGAAACTAGGGGTGAGATGAATTCATTAAAAATAGTTGTTTTTTTAATTCAATGATGCTCGACACACTGGTACCAAATCTGATACATTTGTGAAAATCACATTTACAGGAAACCACTAAAGCAGAAAAAACAAACAGCTCTGAAATTTAAAATTAAATGAAATTTTATTTCTTTGTTCCGTCGTTAAAGTAGAAGTACATTCAAACTTGTGCTCGAAGATTTTTAAATGTGGCCAGAACACTTAGTCTGATCTAAACAGCATTTATTAGCAGAAAAGTGTTATGAGAAATATGAAAAAAAAGACTTGTCTGTGTTTTATGGGTCTTAAGGTGGAGCGGGTTCCTGCTCTGTGCTGTGGCCATGCTGCTGGTCATATTCCCCATGTTCACCTTCCCCAAGAAGCTTCCTCCGCGACACAAGAAGAAGAAGAGGAGGAAAAAGCTGAGTCTGGATGAGCTGTCCAGTGATGACGATGTACTGAAGGAGAAGAGCAACAACAAAACCCAAACGGTCACCTCATCCATTGGTTTTGGCAAAGACATTAAAGGTACCACCAAAACTTTAACTCCACTCACAACAAAACCGCTCTCCACTCATCTGTGGAAAATATAGTCATTATGGTTCTGATTTAGCTATTTCATGAGAAGTGTAGGGTTTAAAAGTCAGAATCTGGTGGAAATTAAAAGACTAAAAGGACAGCACAGTATTGAGTTGTTTTGAATCATTTTTTTGTCAGCAGTTGAATTATTTAGTTGTTTGTGCCATTTGACATCAGATTGGTTAAATAGGACAAAACACTGGAATATATCGGAACTTGAAGGACATTTTCTTTTATTATCTAGCATTTTGTTATGTAACCATAAACATTAAATAATAAAACAATTATTAGATTGCTGTAGGACAGACTGGTTGATTTCAACAAATGTCTTGTGGAATTTATTTTGTTTTTTGTTCAATTTTCTGTTGGAATAATGACAGGCATAATGAATAAAGGTGTGCAAATGTACAAAAAATGTTGAGCAATTGATTTTTTTTTCCAAAAGGCTTAATGTGACTTTATTAATAAAATAATGGAAACTGTGTAATCCTGTGCCTAAACTTAACTGTAGGTTGTTGTGGATTGAAGCCAGCCTTCAATGAGAAATCTAACTATCATAATTTTGTCTTTTCTCTGTCACAGTGGCAGTAAAACACAAATTAGACTTTTTCATTCCTTTGTCTTTCAGACCTCCCCAAAGCAGCAGTGAGGATCCTTAGCAATGTGACCTTCCTGTTCGTCAGCCTCTCCTACACCGCAGAGAGCGCCATTGTCACGGCTTTCATCACTTTCATCCCGAAGTTTATTGAATCCCAGTTTGGGATCCCAGCTTCTAACGCCAGCATCTACACTGGTGAGCTTGTTTTGTTCCGAAATCCCTTTGATGGCTGTAGTTTTAACGTAAAGGTTCTTATAAATGCTTATTTTTAGAAAAACTTGGAGCTCCATTTAGACAGAACTGCTGTAACATTCCTGCAGCAGCTCAAACAGGCTGAGGACAGACCAGAATATTTAAACAAAACCTTGGACTGTTTTGTTTTTTGTCTTATCAGTGTTTGTTTTATTTGAAAGCAAATTTTGAGAGGCTGTCTGCTCAGAGCTACAAGTCAACATTAGAGACGGCTGGTCTTTGAATGAAGCAGGATTCTGGGATGCTCAGCTGGCACAGTCAGTGGACTACACACACATATTCCTAAAAAGAAGTATAAACTCAGCAATACGCCTAAATTAGTGACGCACAGGACAATTCAGAATTTCATCTGTTCTGGCCCGTCAGACCTTACACGGGTCAGTTGTTGTCTACATCCTGAAGTTTTAGTCACACTGGCATTACATGAAGCTCAGGGGAAAGAGATCTAGGTAGAATAACTGAAATCATTGTTCCAAATTATACACATATCCAACAACAAATTTTGTCAGAAATTCATGGTTTATGTTTGTAAGAATTACGTGTTACGATCCCTGCGGGGGAAGCAAATTACCGGAGACAGATTTAGGATAAGACTGAACATTTATTTACACAATTGCAAAATTCTAAGATATTCAGCTGGACCAAACGAACACCCCGTCGCTCCAGGCTTTGGGGACGTGTTAAAGCGAGCTACCTCCTTATATACAGTAGCTTCCTCCAGGTCGAGCCACGCCTCCAGGGGTTGAACTAGGAAGTAATCACATCGCAGATACAGATATAAAATTATGCATTTCATTATTAAACAAAATTAGTCTGAGCCTAGAAAAGTTGCACAGATATTGTCATGTAAATAATTAGTGTAAACAAATTAAATTCTTCACGTTTATTAATAACTTAAATTGCCTTGGGAGTGGCTTTTACTGAGTAACTGAAGAACATTGAGACTGAATTGAAACATTTAAGAATATCAAAGACTAAGAAAACAATAATGCAGGTGAACACTACCAACCAAGGTGACAAAACACCAAACAGGACACATCTGATCTGTTTCTGCCTGGGTTAAACGGTCCCCTGCCTTCGAAGCCACCAACACTCAAAATGTTTGCTGTCATGGTAATTCACGGCTGCTTGGAACCAGCAGCTGGTGGGATTTTTGCCTTTTCAATGACGAAGGAGACAGAGAGGGAGGGAGGGAGAGAGACGGAGAGATGCAAAGGCAATGTTTTCAGCAGAATCAGAATTTCGAAGTTGAACTAGACTCTGTTTCAGTCTAGTTTTAATGCACCAACCCTTCAGAACATTAGCCATCTCACTTTGAGTTCTTAAGTGAAAGAAACAAAAAGGTTTTAACTTATTGTCAGGAGATCAGTGAGATTATTGCACAACCAGAAAATGGATTCATAAACCAAATCCCTCCTACAGTGGGAGGTTTTACAGAAACTCTAACTGTAAAACTGTTCTTATTCTCCCTTTAAACCAAACCAGTCAAATGTAACGAGACAGTCCGTTCTTGTATAAACCCTATATAAATAAACACTGAATACTTGTTTCAGTTTATTTTTCTGTATTTATATTTTTATTGAACTGTCTTGCAGACATGTTTAAGGAAGTTTTAACAATTTTATTCTTTAATGAGGGTAAATTCTGCTTTATTTGACCAACTTCCCTTTCTGTGGTTTTTAAAAAATAGATTTTCCACAGTTTCATGCAGGAAGAAAAATAATCATGATTTGTTTAAAAGTTTGATTTGTGCATATACATGATACTGTTTTGAAGCTGAAAAGGTAGAATTTGTAGAATTATGGAAAAAGCAGAAAAAACCCAAACCAACTTTCTATCATCACCATGACTAACCTGACCTTTGATTAAACGATATGCGTCACTGTCCTACTTTTAGTGCTGTTCTCAAAACAATTAGAGTCCTTAGCTTGTAAATGTTTTCCTTATTTAACCCTGGTGAATTACTCAAATTAGTGCATCTGCTGATTGATGCAGAAAAAAGTTTAAAAAAGGAGCCAGACAGTAGGGAAAAAATTGTTTATTAACAATTAAAGTCAGTGATTCCAGGAGCTCATGAGATGCACATGAGGTTTGTCCTGCTTACGACTTTATTAGAACTGTATATTAGCTGAATGCCATTTTCAAATTGGTTATTGAGTTTTCAGACTTTCTCATTTTGTCTCTTCCCTCAGGTGTGATCATTGTGCCCAGCGCTGGCGTAGGCATCGTACTGGGTGGGTACATCATCAAGAAGCTGAAGCTGGGAGCTCGTGAGTCGGCCAAGCTGGCAATGATCTGCAGCGGGGTGTCCCTGCTCTGCTTCTCCACGCTCTTCATCGTGGGCTGTGAGAGCATCAACCTCGGAGGTATCAACATTCCTTATACCACCGGGTAAGGAGACATGGAGGGGGGAGAACTAAACCCTACACTCAGCTGCTTAGACTTTAGTTTATTCAGACACAATGTGTCACAACAGGATGGGTAACAAAACTCAGGGAACGTATTTGACTGTTGAGTTCTAACCGGCTGCTGCTTTCTCACAACTGAGCATATTTGCAAAGCACTTCGAAAATTCACACGGTGGTCAGAAATGCCTGGAGACAGATTTTGGCAAAGCATCAGTAGGTTAGAAGAGAGCGTAATAGACAATTTAATATATTTCTTTATTTTCTTCACAATGCTCCTCAAACCTTCAGGAATGTTCTCTGTTTGCTAAAACTTTTCATTTCTCCTGTGTTTAATGACCTCATTCATGCTATAATCCAGAGATGATTTCCTCTGAACAAGGATTATTTTGGAACAATTGCTGCATGAGTCTCTAAATATAAACGTTTTTCTGCTTTGGACATTTTGAAACACATTTATTTTAGGTTGTTTGCTTCTCTTTCTAATTTCAGGAGTAAAGAGGAATTTGTAAAACAACCAGAGGTGGCTTTTTGCAAACTGTAGTTTGCCTTTTTCTCTATGTATGTAAATCATTTCTTGGCAGTGGTAGTTTTTTATCAACTCATCTGCAAATTCAGGGAGCGAGCGACTGTACAGATCAGTGCAGGATAATGCATAATGAGACCGCAAACTGAGGCGTTTTCTTTCAGACGAAACGTCTCTGAGAGCAATTACATGGCAGTGGTGGAGAGAGTCCAAGGACAGCTTGGAGGAGAGGATCGTTGGCTTTCTGCCCTCTCAGTCCACGTGTTTCTCCTGCTGATTCTTTTTCTGTTTCCTTCGTCCGTCTGCCTGTCTGTCCTCTGTGCCCTTCACTTTTTATCCCTACTTATTTTAACTCATGTCCCTTTTTGTTTTCTGTGGTTCATCCTCTTTAATCAATATTTAGTTTTGACTTCTTAATGTTCTCATTTGTTTGGGGTTTTTTTTTCTTCCTTTTTTCTCATTTATCTGCCATGAATTCACATATTTTATCTTTAATTTCTTGTTAGGAAGCAAAACTGACTAGCATTGTAAACAAAAATTATATATTCAAGCAGTACACACATTTTTCTTACAGCACCATGACTGCCAAAATGTCCCACCACTGGTGAATTTAGTCTGTAAAGAATCAATGGACCTTACCAGAGGAGCCGCGTTTCATTGGCTGATGCCCATTCTACGTCATAGGGCGGCTACCACGAGCGCGGCCGTCTCACAAACACAAGC